>SKCR01034294.1:0-118235 GCA_019454045.1 Zanthoxylum bungeanum
ATGACCTAGTCATATTATCCCGATGACTGCAGTACTTAAGAGTACTAGTTCCGCATCCTACGTGATCATCATCTCCATATGACTGAAGTGATACTTCCATCTTGACATCACACCCAATACACTACGATTCTCAGTATACGCAGAAGAGGCGTACACAGAACCTGTTAAAGCCCCGGACGACCAAAACCAAAGTATACTGATTGTTGCAAGTATTAGCGGTGCAAGTCTCAGGTTAAGACCAAATACACCTACCCTGATTCAGATTCCCATAGACACATAGTCATACTACCAATGAGATTCCGATGGGTCTATCCAGAGCGAAGCTGTTTCCGTATCATCGGTAAACAGTCGCTCCTATTACACTTGCATGAGTATCCAATACCCAAATATACAAGAACTATGCCGTTACGCTTCCATAACACGCACAAGTGTAATACTAGTCTATTCCGCATTATCGATGTCCAGTCTCGATAATACTACGACTAGGGATATTTAATGATTAAATCTTAGTGGATTAATATTGTCTCATATCTTATTAATCTGGTACTAATCATATGGACTTTTATCATTTATATATCTTGGTAATCTAATTACAAATGATAAAAGAGTAATTTCCTTTGTCACATAGTTTATTTGTACAACAACATCATGTTTTGTACAAATAGTGATGCTATGGGTCATAATTGTCCAACAGAGAGAGTTAGGATGTCTAACTTGCCATATGCTTCTTGTATTGGAAGCATAATGTATGCTATGCTATGTACTAGACCTGACATCAGTTTCGGCGTCAGTGTGATCAGCCGATATCAATCTGATCCAGGTAATGATCATTGGACAGCCGTGAAACATATCCTGAAATATCTTAAGGGTACTAGGGATAAGTTTCTGATATATGGAGAAAATGAGCTACAAGTTAAGGGTTATACACACTCCGACTTCCAAGGAGATCCAGATGATAGTAAATCTACATCAGAATACATATTTACCCTTAACGGTGGTGCTATTAGTTGGCGTTATTCAAAGCAAGGCTCCACAGCTGATTCCACCACTGAGGCGGAATTTATAGCGGCTTCAAAAGCTGCTAAAGAAGCTGTTTAGATTAGAAATTTTATCACAGAACTTGGCGTTGTGCCTAGTATTGCGGATTCGATCCATTGCCTGGATTAAATCAATAATTACACAAGGGTTTAATTGTAAAATCATAATTATCTCTAACATTTGAGGATATTATGGTAATTGTAAGTATGTAATAATATGTGGTTTTGGCTTGATTTAATTGGATTAAATCAAGGTGGCAAACATTTAACTAATTCATTTCCTAATCCTTGGCTTGATTTAATTGAATTAATTTAAAGTGAGAAACAATGGAGATTAGTCACACCTAATTATACACATTTGGACAAATTAGATTAAGCTCACTTAAAAGTTGATTACAACTTTTATTAATTAAAAATTATCCAAGTTTTCTATAAATAGCAGGCTTTAGAAATGTTTTAATTACAAGAAAATTAATAAGCATAAGCAAATTCTTATAGAGATTAGCCTAAGTTAGAGAAGTGTTTAGAGAAGCTTGTGAGGTCTCTACAACATTTCATCTAGGAGAAATCAAGATTGGATCTTGAAGTGAAGCTTGGAAGCATTGGAAACAAGTTTGGATATTGAAGTCAAGCTTGCACACCTTGGAGGTTCTCCAACAATTTCAACAAAGGAGAGGTAGATTTGATCTTACATCAAGCTTACTAGGTAAAGTTTGATATTCTCCTAAGCTATGTTTATTTGTATATTAGATGCATGATCACATAGCTTAATGTTGAATAAGGCTAATCAATTGTGTTAGGATACTTTAGAAGTATAAACATAACATCCTTATAATTTAGGTCAAAGATGTTCATGTTGGACATGGTACAATTAATAAGAGTTTGGAACTCTAGATTAAAGCTTAGAGTTATGGCTACCATTCTAGATTCACTTGACCTTTAGGTGAACTATAATTGTTCATGAGACATTTCTAATTGGGATTCTAAAATAGTTTGTGTATTTGATTCAAAATTTACGCAAATGCGTATTTAGAATAAATTTATGTTTTTGGAAAAGTATTTGATATTTTGAAAAACTTGATTTTTATTCTATAACATGTGTAGATGTTGGTTTTGAAATTAAAAATTAATTTTGGGTGTTTTTGAAGTGTTTAGGGAAGACCGGAAGCAATTAGGGTAAAATACCCTAATTGCTCCAGCGGAAAGTGAGCTGAAGAATTTGAAAAAGACAAAAAAAAAAGTGTTCAGCGCAGTGCGTGCTACAGTGCCTGCGCGCACTGCACTGTAGCGCGCATAGGAGCACTACGCGCGGGAATTTTATTTAGCTTCATTTTTGAGTTTACGGATTCCGATTCAGCCCCGGGATTTTCCTATACACTCATAATGGAATATAGTATTTCATTAAATGATTTAAATTACACCCATACTTTATATCCATGGGTTAGACCCATTTCTGCTGCCCGGGGCACCAATCCGACACTAGAGGTTCCACAACTGCCCCAACAGTGGACTTATTAAATTATGAAATTAAAAAAATATTTATATTATAATAAGAAAATATATTATAATCTCTCATTTAAATAAGAAAAACATATGTGTCAATTAATCTCTACAATTAACCTAATCTCTATAACTAATTTTTTATTATTAAATTTTAAAATAATAAATTATTAAAATAAAAAACCTATTACAATATAAATACACAATCTCTTATTAAAATAAGAAAATTATTAATTTAATTAATTAATTAATATTATAATTTATTAAAATAATAAACTATTTACAATAAGAAAATATATTATAATCTCTCATTAAAATAAAAAAACATATGTGACACCTAATATATATAATATATTTTTTATTAAATTATAAAATTAATATTATATATATAAGTTGATTTTTTTTTTTTGCTCATTCAACGCGCCCCGTAGGATTATTAATCTAAATTAAAAAATAAATTAAAAATTAGATTATTAACATGTACATTGCTATATATATATAAATTTTAGCTTCATTATCGCACCACGTGTCACATAATCTCTACAATTAATTTTTTATTGTTAAAATATCTCTACAAGATTATTAAATTACAATATTAAAATAAAAAATTATTAAAATAAGAAACCTTGTAATTTAATTAATTATTATTAAATTATAAAATTAAAATAAGAAACATATTAAAATAAGAACCTATTAATTTAATTAATAAATTATTATAAAATTAAAATAAGAAACATATTACTTTACTCTTTGCAATAAATTTATCATTATTAAATTATAAAATTAAAATATCTCTAATCAAATTTATTTATTAGGAGTTTTATTTTCTTAATGATTATTTATTTGCAAAAATTCTTATTAATTAGGGTCCAATTTCTTTTTACATATAGGATTATTAATTTAAATTAAAAATCAGATTATTAAATTATTAACGTGTATATTACAAAAAAAATATATATAATATAATCTGTATAAAAAAAAAATATATTTTAAGCTTCCTCATCGCGTCATGTGGTAACTAATCTATACAATTGATTTTTTATTAGTTAAAATATCTCTACAAGATTATTAAATTACAAAATTAAAATAATAAATTGTTAAAATAATAAACATATGCATATAAAAACATAACATCCTATTAAAGTAATAAACATATTAAATTATAAAATTTAAATAAAAAATCTATTACACTAATAAAATACATTATAATATCTCATTAAAATAAAAAAAAAAAGTTGACACTTAATCCTTACAATTAAACTACTCTATACAAATAATTTTTTATCATTAAATTATAAAATTAAAATATTTTTACAAAAATAAAAATTAAGTTTCGCACTGCTAATTGTTGATTTATTATATAATATGTCACAAATATGGATGACAGTGGGTATGGTTTACTGCAAGTTTGACATTCTCATATGTAAATAAATTACTAAACCCGCACCATACCCACTATGGGTTTTAATTTTCATTACCAAACCCGCACCCACATATAAAAATAAATTATCAAACCTATATTGGTACTCAACGGATTTTTTACGGATTTTTAAAATATCATATAAAAATAACTTTCCCATGATAAAATATTCTTCATCTATAATATGAAAATCAAATTAAACAGAATATTAAACCATCTATAATTTCTTCATATATCGGTGGAGTTTGATTTGAATTCAATATGAAGTCGCAAATATCAAACAAGATATTAGACCAAAAGTAATTCAAAAAAATGAAAAAGTTGACCAAAAAAATTAACTACCGATTAAACTAATACCAGACTATAATCAATTCAAAAAAAATGATAAAATTAACTACAAAATGTGAATTTTTTTATATAAGTGAATTTTCTTTACCCTAAAAAATATAAAACAAAAAATTTAAGTTTGCGGATAGCGGATACCCACTGCGGATATCTGCGGGTTTTGCTTAATTACCAAACTCGTACCAAACTTGTAGCGGATTTTGTTATAATTTATCAAATTCATATCAAATCCGCTTAAATTTTTATCAAATTCTACCAATTGCGGCTGAGCTTTTGCGGATTTGCAGGTTTATTGGCGAAATTCACAAGTGTCATCTCATCTTGATTACTCCACATTCTCCCCGTGTCCTAGAAGTGCTAAAGTAGAAAGAGCTCGAAGCCTCCCGTTCAGTGGTCTCTGCCAGTAGATCTTCTATATTTTCCAGGTCCAGATTTTTGAAGCTACCTTCTAATTTATGATAAAATAAAAATTATTAATGATAAGTACACACTCAAACATATATCCTTATTAAAATAAAAATTAAAAATTAGTTAAAAATAAATAATAAAAAATCAAAAAAAAAATTATATTTAAAAAATGTTATTTGAATATACACCTATGAATTAAAATTTGCAGGTTTACTACATTATTTTGTAAAGGAGCGTACAGTGGACATATTGGCACTAATACAAACCGACCAGCACATGACACGTGGCAACATATAAGCCAGGACCTTTCAATTCATTATCATGTTGTGGGGCCAAGAAATTGTTTGATGCTGGAATTCGTGATGGTTAAGTGATAAGATTTAAGAACTGCTCTTTACTGATGAAATATTAAAACACAAAAAAAACGAGGCAAAGAAACGTGGCAGGATGTGAGTGGTTGAGACAATCAACGGAGGTGGTGTAGTTGGACTTTGAGCTGGATGGACGGTGGCGGTGCTGATTATGATTGGTGATTGGTCGGTTTGTTCACGCGCGTCACTAACCCACAAAAATCATGTGCATTCTGGGCCCGCCAATGGTTTCACGTGTCATATGATAAGTATTTATGCGGAAAGCAATGCATAATCGACCCCAACGACGTCGTATTCAGTCGACTTATTTTTATGCCAGGACCAGGATCATATAACTGAACTTGAACTCACACAAAGAATTAATCATTTCCTTTTATTCATTTATAATATATAGTATGGTACAAATTGAATAATAAATACATTATAAGAAGCTCCAAACAATACCTATCAAGACTTACATCGATATATCAAAATTTAATTTAATTTTGTAAAATGATCAATATCATTTCTGAATTAAATTATTTTATAAGGAGTAAAATCTATTAATAGTAGTAAGCAGTTGATGAAATTAATAACATTTTACAACTTAAATAGTTGTCGACTACACACCTTCTCGTTTCATTTCTAAAGTGGATTGTTTGATTTCCTTAATTGTGCAATGCAAATATAATTTCTACCAATTTAGAAGTAAACATCTTATTTATTAATAGGGCAAAATTTTAAACTGAACTATAGTATGACTTCTAATTAGCTTATTATAATGTAACATTAAAAACAATTTATTTGGAATATACTCGATACTCTAATAAAATTTAGGTTGCATCCATTAACTAGTTTGGTGGGGCTAAGAAAAGGAAAGAACCCGAAAATAATATTTAGCTAGATGGGGCGGCAAATATATTACTCAATCAATCATCTCTTAAAACTTCCCCATAAATACCCTCCACTTCTTCACTCTTCTTCATCACTTGAACAAGTCGGCACATTTATCTCTTTCTTCTCGCCAACGCAACAAAACATAACTCAAAATTTTCTCAGTTAATTAAAGAGCAAGCTTTGATTAGAAATGGCCAAGGACATTGAAGTTGGTGGGCAAGGCGAGTTTCATGCAAAGGACTACCACGACCCCCCGCCAGCTCCTTTGATCGACGCCGAGGAGCTGACCCAGTGGTCCTTTTATAGAGCTATCATAGCTGAATTCATTGCCACGCTCTTGTTTTTATACATCACTGTACTGACAGTGATTGGTTACAAGAGCCAGACTGATGCTAACAACAGCGGTGATGGATGTGGTGGTGTTGGCATTCTTGGCATCGCTTGGGCCTTTGGTGGAATGATTTTTGTTCTTGTTTACTGCACTGCCGGTATCTCTGGTAAGTCTAAAGGTGTTTGATATTTCTTTGTTCCAGTGTGTATACATGTTATATCTCTCAATTTCTTAATGGTGTTTGATAAAATTGTTCAGGGGGACACATTAACCCGGCGGTGACATTTGGGCTGTTCCTGGCAAGGAAAGTGTCGCTGGTGCGAGCCATAATGTACATGGTGGCTCAGTGCTTGGGAGCCATATGCGGTTGCGGCCTAGTCAAGGCTTTCCAAAAGGCTTACTACAACAGATATGGCGGTGGGGCCAACGAGCTTGCTGATGGGTACAGCACTGGCACTGGATTGGGTGCCGAGGTCATCGGTACCTTTGTTCTCGTGTACACTGTTTTCTCCGCCACTGATCCCAAGAGAAATGCTAGGGATTCCCATGTTCCTGTATGTTACTTATAACGTCTTGTCCTTCACTTGATTTACAACAATTTTCAAAAGAAATTTACCATAATTTGATTGACTGATTGTTTATATTTGAACTAAAAAAGGTCTTGGCACCATTGCCAATTGGATTTGCTGTGTTCATGGTTCACTTGGCTACAATCCCAGTCACTGGAACTGGTATTAACCCAGCTAGAAGTTTTGGAGCTGCAGTGATTTATAACAAGGACAAAGCTTGGGATGATCAAGTATGCACTAACCTCACATCTTAATTTGATTTAGTTATCTTTCTATTCTTGTTTCATGTAATGTTATGCTTATATAGAATTTGATTTGTGTTTTTGTTGCAGTGGATTTTCTGGGTTGGGCCCTTCATTGGTGCTGCAATTGCTTCATTTTACCACCAATTCATCCTCAGAGCATCTGCTGCTAAAGCTCTTGGATCCTTCAGAAGCTCCTCATATAAATAATTATAATAATGGAGGATTAATGGCTGTGCCATTGAATTTGTACATCGTTATGCATTAGTGGTGGTGAAGATTGATGTCAATTTGTGGTTGTCTGTCTTTTACATGCAGGCACTTGTTTTAAATGTGCCCAAAAGTTGTCATTTGCTCTGCTTTCCTTTCACATGCTGTTTGGTGATCGTGTACTCGTGATAGATTTTGGAAATTTGATAGCGAGTGCTTTGTGTTAAAATAAATTGCCCACAGTCTATTGAAGGGAAAAACAATTGCTCATCACTCAAGAAAATATTACAAATTATAAGAGGAGAAACTAATCTTTTTAATGAAATAAGAATCAAAGAAATTGACTAAGAAACATGCTCTCAATCACACGCTCAAACAAACTCTCTCTTCTCTGAAACTGCATCTGAAAATCAAATAATAAATCACACAGAATTACTCTAAAATCGCATTGATTTAACTCCCTCTGTGAAATTGTTATGCAAAGCTTATTATAGTTATAGGTTTGAAGATGACAAAATTCTATATTGGCTATTGTATATGTGAGCACGTCACATTTCATTTAGCCCCTTCAGTTTGATGCGTTTGATATACTTGCCCCATAACTTTTTAAACTTACCAATTAAGTCCATAAAAGTTAATTATGTATTCACCCATTAACATTCTCCACCTTATCAAACATTTCCACTGACCTGCATATCCTTAAGTAATTAACTTCGTATTCAGTGGGAACAATTCATGATTCCCATCAAGCTCACATAAAACTCGAACTTTGATGTCGGTACAAACTTAGTCAGCATGATTCACATCATTGTGAATCCTAGCCAATCACTAGAGTCCCCTTTGAGACTTTTTCTCTGATGATATGAAGCTTGGCATAAATTTGCTTTGTCTTTTCATGGTACACCTGATTCATAATTGGTTGAATAGCACTCTGGTTGTCACATAATAATGTCACTGCCTTCTGATCAAGCCGCAATTTACTCAAAATTCCTTTGAGCCATATTAACTTTTTGACAGTTTCTTTTGCAACAACAAGCTAAGTCTCTATAGATGACAAAGCAACTATATGCCGTAGAGTCATTTTCCAGCTAATCAGACACTTACACAACACATATAAGTAAAAAGAAATTGACTTCTTTCCATCTTGATCCCATGCAAAGTCAAAATATATATAACCACTAATTGTAGTTACTTAATCTCTTGACTTCCCATACATTAGACCATAGTGGGAAGTACCTATAAGGTATCTAATGATCCACCTTACTGCATCCCAATAAGCTTTTCTTAATTTTCCATTAATCTACTGTCAACACATATGATATGTTAACTTTGTGAACACCATAACATACATTAGCTAGGCTCCCTACATCTTGTGCATATAGAATCTCATCCTGTTGACGGTTGATTTTCATTCCAGGGGTAGTTCTGGAAGAACACTCCTTAAACAATCTCCCATCAACTTTGAATTTATTTGGCTTGAGGACCAAAGGCAAACTTAGCAAAACAGACGAGAAAACACACAAAATAGACAAGATGGCTTAACGTGGTTCAGCGGAATGGATCCAACCTACGTCCACGGGCACAAGGAAAAAAAGAAGTTTTTATAACGTGGTCTGGTATGACCGACCTGCCTATCTCTCGAGTTCGGCTGACCGACCTCTTACAAACTCACTTTTACGCGTAAACTCTTAGCTCTCTATTATAAGTTATGCGTGAATGAATTTGGCTAAGCCCCAACAATGAGTTTTCAACCCCTTTATATACTAAGGAAAACTCTACCATTACATTAATCTCATGACGTCGGCCACGTGACTTTACCATCAATGCGAGGGCTCTCTTCCCAACTGCTCTGCCGAAAGTAGCTCTGCCACCTGACATCTCTTTAAACCAAGCTATTATATCATCTGCTACACGTTACCCCCAGCCTATAATCTGTCATGTCAGACCTTTTGAAAGGTGCAGGTTCCCATATAGGGCTTACGTCACTTGATCCTGATCATACCATTATAACCACTTCATTATCGTGCCGACCCGCCCTATCAGGTCGGGAGACAGAAGCAACAGATGTTCTGGCATACTGAGCCACCAGGTCGGGTCGTTAGTGATGGACCACCTTGGGTCGGCCATGAAATGCAAACAAGTCTGGTCTTTTTGTTGGGTTAGACGCCTCTGCTACCTGGGTTTCGGCCCTTTATCTAGGAAGTGAAAACCCCTTAATACCCTACCTCAAGGTTCTGATTTCTTGGGGACCGAAAACCACCATCAACATCTGTCCCATAGTTCTCGATATCAACGAGTAAGTGAGTTGGTGTCGGGAACTATAAAAAGATGGTGGTGCATGAAGCCATAGACTGACTTGGCGTCCTCGGGCTGACGCATGCTTTTGATATGTTGCCATCCCAAAGGTATATGATATGCGAGGATCTGTAAAAAATAGAAAACAGACCACGAGGGAAAACTAACCTCTTCAGGCTATCAATAGAGCAACAAGGCTTTGAGGGAGAAAATCCGACCCTGAGCAATCATAATTCAACTGGCAACAAGGGAATAAACCCTCCTTGCACCAACACATAGTAATAAGACCTCGGCGGAACGCAACCTAGACCCGAGCTGATGCAATAACTTGGTCATAAGGGAAAGATCCGTCCTTGTGCTACTCAACACTTGGCCATAGGGGAGAAACCCCGACCCTATGCCAACAAAGATAATAAGACCTCAGTGGGATGTAACCCGACCTCGGGCAATAATAAGCACTTGGCCACAAGGGAATCCTCCCTCCTTATGCCAATCAACATTTGGCCATGGGGAAGATGCTCCGACCCCATGCCAACTAAAATAATAGGGCCTCGGCGGGATGCAACCCAGCCCCGAGCAAGCAATCTCTACAATTTCATTTAAGGCTTAACTAAAGAGGGAAGATCTTCAACCTCCGGCGACCCCTAAGGACCTTGGTGACAGTGTCCCGTGCCAAGTCCTCAATAAAACAAAACAGATGAAAATAAAACAACGCATAACGAGGGTGATATATCACATAACCCGGACTAACCCAAAAAATAAACAGCATAGGTGCCTAAGATAGCGTCATGCCTTAGGCCATCTAAAATAAAAATTTTGAACCTTACAGTACAACGTCCCGACAAACCGAGCTACTGATCGAGGGGGCGGCCAACGCCATGAGACTCTCCTCAAGCTAGGTAGGCCCCTAGCAGCAAACACCACAAAAGCTTTCTAACCTTTCTCGTGCTATGCTCTTAGAGGATCCGAAATGGGATGGCCAACGCCACGAAGACATTATCCCTCTCTGGGCTAGGCATATCTCGAGGCTGCAAACGTCACGGAGACTCTTGTGCCTTTCCCATGCTATATACCTCCAACGCTGGGGGGCAAACGTCGTGGGGGAATTATCCCTCCCCACGCTATGCAGACCCAGGGCTACCGTGGTACCTGAGTTATTTTCCTTCCATACTTGCTATGGTTGCCTGGGGGTGCCAAACGCCACGCTGGCCCTCCCACCAATCGTACTATGGTTACCCAGAGGTACCGAATGCCACACATGTCTTCATCGACTTCAATCTAACGTGCTATGGTTACTTGGGGGCGCCAAAATCCACGTTGGCCCTTTCACCTAACGTGCTATTGTTACCTCGAGACGCCAAATGTCACACAAGTCTTCATGCTATATTCCTAAAAAATGCAGGTCTTTGAGTAGTCACATTCTGCCCCGGGAGTTTAGTGATGGCACTTGGGAATGGTATGTCGCGAGGGGTTTGTGTTCTTCCTACACAGTCTTCAACTCTTCACGACACCCGATCACGGGTATTTCACGAGAATATTGAACACATTTTCCCCATCCAAATAATAAATAAGAGTAGGGAATAAGTTTTTTATTTAAATGGAAAAATCTCATTCATATTTAGGGGATCTACCGCCATTCTTACAACTCTTTGAGGGTCATTCTAAGAAAGGCTCTTATTAAAAAATATCAACCTCAACATCCTTGAATAGTTCTTTAGCGGCATCCTTTTGACCCGAGCTCTTTGGGGGAACTAGAGGCGGGTAGGTCTGACAACTACCAATATTTGAGGAGCTATTGAAAATATTCCTTAACATCTCTGCATACTAGGGATTCATGAGTCGGATACCGTCCAACTATTCCAAGAGATAGACACCCGACCTGACGATCTCGACCATTTTATACAACCCCTCCCACTTGGCTCCCAATGATTCTTCTTCAGGCCTCATGGTGTTCAAAGTAACCCGCCTTAGGACCAAATCTCCGAGAAGGAAAGATCGCGTCTGAACCTTCTTTTTGTAAAATCGGGCCATTCTTTGCTGATATACTGCCATTTTAACTGCCGACCTTTCCCTATTTTCTTCGATCAAATCAAGATGATGCCTGACGAGGTCTTCATTCTGCCCATCTTCAAAATACTTCACCTGATGGCTTGCCATCCCGATCTCCGTTGGGATGACTGCCTCACACCCATAGGCTAGTGAGAAAGGTGTTTCACCCGTAGAATCTTTATAGGTCGTCTGATACGCCCACAACACCTCTGCCAGCTCCTCAACCCATAAACCTTTACATGACCCGAGTCTTGCCTTCAAGTTGCTCTTGATCGTCTTATCCGTCGCTTCCACCTACCCATTCGACTTTGGGTGAGCAGACGATGCGAACCTTAGTGCAATCTGGAGGTCTTTGCAAAGGTTCCTGAAGCCCCTACTGTCAAACTGCTTCCTGTTGTCTGTAATAATAGCATGGGGGATCCCGAACCAGCATACTATATTCCTTATGACAAAATCTGTTGCCCTCTTATCGGTAATTATAGACAATGGTTCAGCTTCCACCCACTTGGTGAAGTAATCAATGGCAACTATGGCAAACTTGGCTTGACCCCGACCCGTGAGCATTGGTCTGATGATATCTATTCCCCATTGTGCAAACGGCCAAGGACTTGCTAATGTTTTCAGTTGCTCGGGGGGTTGATGAGGTATGTTGGCGTTCTTCTGACATCCATCACATGCTCGTGCCACCCTAACCCCATCCTGGTGCATCGTCGGCCAAAAGAACCCTTGCCTTAAAATTTTGTGAGCGATTGACTGGCATCCCGCATGGCTTCCACAAATCCCTTCATGAATCTCCCTAAGCACATAATATGTCTTCTCGGTGCCCAAACACCTCAAGTACGATGTCATGTACCCCCTCCGGTATAACTCCCCCTCTATCAGACAAAACTTAGCGCTTTTGTACTTCAGTTTCCTCACCTTTCTTATCTTCGGGCACCTCCCCCGACTCCAAGTACTTCTTAATTGGGTCCATCCATGATGGCTCTCTCTCAACGTCAACCGCCATCAAATCCGGCATCCCAACACATTTTGATCGCAGGCATCCCAAAGGAATGGTCCGAGGAGTCTTTGACTTGATGAACGACGCAAGCCGAGCCAGTGAGTCTGCCTGCTGGTTGTTCTCTCGCCCGACCTGCTCGAACACCACATTCATCATCCCTCCAACTATCTTCTTCACCTTAGCCTGATAGGCAATCATGCCCGGTTCCCTGGCCTGGAACTCGCCATTCAGTTGTTGGACGGCCAACTGAGAATCACTTTTTACCACCACATCTCGGACCCCGACCGCTATACACAATCTAAACCTTGCTAGAATGGCCTCATACTCGGCTTCGTTATTCATTGCTTCGAAGGCAAATCTCAAAGCATAACTCAATTCTTCACCTTCACTGCTTCAAAGGATCATCTCGGCCCCACAATACTATTTGCTGACCGACCCATCAACAAATAGTTCCCATTTTGCTTCTTCCACCGCCATGACCCGAGGTCCAGTAACCTATGCCATAAAATCCGCTAAGGTCTGCACATTGATTGACGACATGTGAGATATGTCGTACTCGCTGAGCTCTACTGACCATTTTAACAACCGACTCGAAACCTCCGATTTGTGCAGTATCTGTCTCAACGGATGGTCGGTATAAACCCTAATAGGTGGGCTTGGATCTTCCTTACCGTAGTGACCAAAGATAAAGCCACCAACTCATGAGCTTGAAACCGGGTTTCCGTGTCCAAAAGGGATTTGTTAGTATAATACGATGGCCTTTGGATCTTGTTTAACACCTGCACCAACACCAAACTCAGAGCATATTAAGAAACAGCTAAGTGTAGGAACAAAGTTTCACCTGAGATCGGCTTTGCCAATAATTGAGGTTGTGTTAGATACTCATTCAGCTGTTGGAATGCATCCTCACATTCGACTGTCCAACTATCCTCCTTCTTGGCCTTCTTGATCAGCTTGAAGAAAATGTGACATTTATCGGTGGCCTTAGAAATGAACCGGTTCAGCACTGCCACTCGACCTGTCAGGCTTTGCACCTCCTTGACCGTCCTCGGGGGCTTTAGATCCAGAATTACTCTGATCTTCTGTGGGCTTGCCTCGATGCCCCGGGCACAGACCATATAGCACAAAAAATTTCCCGAAGATACCCCAAAGGCGCACTTGTCCGGATTTAACCTCATGTTGTGCTTCCTTAACAAATCAAATGTCCTTCTGAGGTTGGCCAGATGATCTTCGGGCTCATTTGACATTGTGATCATGTCATCGACATATACTTGCATTGTCTTGCTGATGAGGGGTTTGAAAAACTTATTCACTAATCTTTGATAAGTAGCCCTGACTTTCTTCAGCCCAAAAGGCATCACCCTGTAGCAATACAAGCATTGGTCAATAATAAATGCCGTCTTTTCTTCATCCTTAGGATGCATCTTGACCTGATTATAACCCAATGAGGCATCCATGAAACTGAGCAGTCCATGACACGCCGTGGAGTCCACCAGCTAATCAACCTTAGGAAGTGGGAAGCTATCTTTCGGGCAAGCTTTGTTCAGATCGCAAAAATCCACACACATCCTCCACTGGCCATTGGCCTTTTTCACCAGGACCACATTGGATACTCATTCAGGATATTTGTCTTCACTGATAAACCCAGCTTCAGTAATTTCTCAACTTCTTTTTAGATCGCCCTATACCGTTCCTGATTGAAAATTCTCATATTTTGCTTCACCGGTTTATGATCTCGGTCAACTGCCAAGTGATGACTAATGAATTTGGGGTCGATCCCGAGCATATCCCCGTGCCGCTACGCGAAAACATCCGCGTACCCATTCATGAAACCCAATATTTGTTTCTTCAAACTTGTCTCCAATCCTACCACAACCTTAATAGTTTTTACCGGGCCGAAGAGCTCTACCAACTCTAGCTCTTCACCCGCCCCCAACTCAGTAGACTCATCGGGTCGGGGATCATCCGACTCTACATCCGTTGTCTATTTTTCTCCCTATTTTCTCTTCATGCCCACTTCTTCGATACAAAGTGTTTCTTTGGAAACAGTAGCAAAACAAATCCTTGCTGCCTTCTGGCTCCCGCACACCACCCCGAACCCTTCTCTGGTCAGAAATTTCATTTTCAGACAATGACATAACATGGACACCCTGGACTTCATCATGAATGACCTTCCTACGATCACCTGGTAACTAGTCAAATAATCTACCACTGTGAAGTCCATCATCATGGTCCGGGTATGATGGCTATTTTGATTTTCATTGCCAACTGTATCTGTCCTAATGGGACGACAATTGCACCCTCTAACCCGTACAACAATGTTGCATATTGGGTCAGGGTGGTGTACTCCACGCCAAGTCCATCCAAGGCTTCCTTGGAGATAATGTCTACGGAACTCCCAGGATCCACCAGTATCCTGTCCACCTCGGCCCCTCCGATAATGGCCTTAATTATTAAGGCTTCATCATGGGGGTAGCTCACACCATTGGCATCTTCCTCTGTAAACATAATGGGAATAAGTCGGGACTTTTGAATCCTTGGCCCTCTATCAGTCGTCAAAACTTTTGGGCCCCTTGTCCGGTAATAATTTTTTCTAGACCGATTTGAATCTCCTGCCAATGTTCTTCCCCCAGCTATTGTGAACGTTGGCCTATGCTCCCTATGCAGCATCACCCTCATTGCGTCTTTGTCTATGAATTCGTTCATATAGCCATTTTTAACCAGGTCATCCACCTGTTCTTGCAGGTCCCTGCATTTATCCGTGGGATGCCCATTTATATTATGATGCATGCAGTACGCCCTAACGTCCCTCTTATCAATCGGGAATGGACCTTTGTCCTGGATCTCCCGAGCTATCTGCGATAATGGCATGTTCAAGGGAGTGTAAGCCGAACCTCCCGCGACATGGGTGACCTGGACCGGCGCCATTCTTTCCTATGCTGGGTTGCTCCGGGCCATTGTTCTAAACTCCTTATGCCTCGGGGCCGGTCCTCTTTGATCCATACTGGCATTAGCCGGTTCTCTGGCATGGCCATTCTTGGCTTTTGAATATTCCTGCCCCGGGTGATCTTCTCCTCTCCCTCTATCAACACAAATATTCATGCCTGCTCCACCGTGGCATAGTCCAGTACCTCTTGTATTCTTAAGTGGGACCATAACCTCCCGACCTTGGGAGCTCATTTGAAACTTTCCAACACCTCTATGGACTCATATGCCTCGATCGCCAACACCAGGTTGTGGTATCTATCGATAAAATTTTTCAAAGATTCATCATCTTCCTGTTTCATCAGCCTCAGCGATCTCATCATTTTCTTTGCACGCAAGCCCCTTTAAAGTGCCGTATGAAGGACTTTCTCAACTGGTTAAATCTTCCGATGCTTCCTGGCGTCAAGTTCCGGAACCACAAAATGGCGGACCCGTCCAAGGTCAAAGGGAACACTTTGCAGATGGCCCCTCCTACCATCCCTTGGATTTCCATCAATAAGACAAACTTCTCCACATGGTACTTAGGATCCGTGTTACCTTTATACAGATCCATAGAAGGCATGGTGAACCTTCTAGGAAACTCCATCGCCATTATCTCCTCGGTGAAAAGGGAGGCTGTCTCCATGTCTTAGTCATCTCCCGCTCCCCCTTCCCGTTTTCTTCCCATTTCCTCATCTCTTTTCGAAACCAACTCCTCATCTGGTTTTCGGAACTGTCATGCTCTCGATCACCAGTGTCCTTCATTCTTCCACACCGGGCACATTTTCTCCCGTAATTGGGAACTCTATGTCCTTCCCCTGGATTTCATTTCAGGTCACTCTCTGCACAACACGGACTATTGTTGGAGGATTCCAGGGTCTTCCTACCTTCTTCTTCTTCCCACATTTCCCTCACCGGTTCAGATCCATTGATGATTATGGATCTCATTCTATAAGCACCCCTTTTCTCATTTCCACCATCACCTTCTGAACTGGCAACCTTATTTCCCCTTGCAATCTCTTCTCTCCTATAGTTGGGACCCACCTCTATTCTTTCATCAATTTTCTTTTCTAGCTCCCCTAACTTCTCCATTATGGCTTTCATGACAATCTGGGTCGATTCTCTCTCCTTCCATACCTATTCTCTCTCATTTCGCATGGTTTCCTCCGTCTTCTCTATCCACTCCGTTATTGAACCCTCTGAGGATCTGTGGTTCCCATCTCCTGCCATAGTCTTAGTTTGTTTACTACTTTTTGTACAAGTTCCCCACAGACGGCGCCAACTGTTGACTGTTGATTTTTGTTCCAGGGGTAGTTCTAGAAGAACACTCCTCAAACAATCTCCTGTCAACTGTGAATTTGTTTGGTTTGGGGACCAAAGGCAAACTTAGAAAAAGAGATGAGAAAACACACAAAATAGACAAGATGACTTAACGTGGTTCAGCGGAATGGATCCAACCTACGTCCACAAGCACAAGGAAACAAAAGAAGTTTTTATAACGTGGTATGGTATGACCAACCTGCCTATCTCTCGAGTTCGACTGACCGACCTCTTAAAAACTCACTTTTATATATAAACTCTTAGCTCTCTATTATAAGTTATGCGTGAATGAATTTGGTTAACCCCCAATAATGAGTTTTCAACCTTTTTATATAATAGGGGAAACTCTACTGTTACATTAATCTCATAACGTCAGCCACGTACCTTTACCATCAACGCGATGGCTGTCTTCCCCAACTGCTCTGCCGAAAGAAACTATGTCACCTGACATCTCTTTAAACCAAGCTATTATATCCTCTGCTACACGTTACCCCAGCCTATAATCTGTCATGTTAGACCTATTTGAAAGGTGCAGGTTCCCATGTAGGGCTTACGTCACTTGATCCGGATCATACCATTATAACCACTTCATTATCGTGCCGACACGTCCTATTAGGTCCGGAGATAGAAGCAACAACTATATGTTAGTGTTCCTAGGACATGCCAAGGATCTCTAAGAGTGATTCGTGTGTGAATTAATCAAAGAAAGTTACGGAAAACTCACCTTGATCGGTTTTAAGATTTCAATAATTCCTTTGGATGTAGAAGCTCGGAGCTTGAAATCGAGTTCCAAACTCTCGTGTGAGTTTCCTTATCACCTTGATTCAGTCCTTATATGCTAGCAAGAACAAATTTTTAAAGAAAAATTTTCCTCCAAGAAAAGCAAGGTTTCTACCATGGGAGAGAGGAGAGGAGAGATGGAGTTTTTGTATTTTGTTTTTCCAAAAAAAAATTACCAAATCCTTTTTCCAAAAGTGTATATACTTTTCAAAAAAGCAAAAGTCAAAGTGTGTAATACAAGTTTCCAACAAAAATCCACCACCAACTTCTATCACCAAAAATGTGACTTGTGATGTAAGTTGGTCGGCCCCACTTTAAATTCAAAATTCAAGTGCGCTTGCTCAACACACTTTGGGCTCGGGTTCGTTTAATCCGATTAAACGAATTTTACGTCGCGACGTAATTAAATATAATTTAATTAAATAATAATGCCTAGCAAAATTATTGCGGAAGTCGCTTATGAAATAATTCCAAATTAATTCGTTCGCTTGAATTAAAATCCAATTTTAATTCCGTATTCAAATCCAATTTCAATTAATATATCTAATATATTATTTTAGCCCATATTAATAAATTAAATAGAAAAATCCAATTTAACTATTAAATTTATTTTACCGATTAATTCCAAATTAACCGCGTTCTCTCTTTTCTCGACGAATTTTAATCCCAGATAAATTCTCGACGTAATTAATCCCAGATTAATTCTTTCTTTGTTAATTAATCCCAGATTAATTCTTGCCGTAATTAATCCCAGATTAATTTTCTCTTTCATAATTAATCTATATTAATTCTGTTCGAGTCAAATCTCATCAGTGAATATTTGGGAAGCGACCCAAGAGATCCCTGGATATGTTGGCAGTAAATATGGTCATCGGACTATATAAACACGTGCGTACCCAGTACCACGTTCTTACCTATTTACAAGACATGGTTGGCATCTAGCAAAACACCGTGCCTACCCAATTCTCCAGAAATATTCTTTAAAGGAATATATAATCTTTATCAGGCGTAGTATACTAAGTATTGCGTATTACGATCCAGTATCGGATGTCACATGCTAGGCCTAGGGCTGGAATTATGTCTGCCCCGTACGAAGCATATATCGGATCACTGGCAACTAGTCTCTATAATCGGATAATCATGACCTAGTCATATTATCCCGATGATTGCAGTACTTAAGAGTACTAGTTCCGTATCTTACGTGATCATCATCTCCATATGACTGAAGTGATACTTCCATCTTGACATCACACCCAATACACTACGATTCTCAGTAAACCCAGAAGAAGCGTACACAAAACCTGTTAAAGCCCCGGACGACCAAAACCAAAGCGTACTGATTGTCGCAAGTATTAGCGATGGAAGTCTCTCAGGTTAAGACCAAATACACATACCCTGATTCAGATTCCCATAGACACATAGTCATACTACCAATGGGATTCTGAGGGGTCTATCCAGAGCGAAGCTGTTCCCGTACCATCGGAAAACAAAACCTCCTATCACACTTGCATAAGTATCAAATACTTAAATATATGAGAACTATGTCGTTAAGCTTCCACAACGCGCACAAGTGCAATACTAGCCTATTTCGCATTATCGATATCCAGTCTCGATAATACTACGACTAGGGATATTTAATGAATAAACCTTTCGTGGATTAATATTATCTCATATCTTATTAATCTGGTACTAATCATATGGACTTTTATCATTTATATATCCAAGTAATCTAATTACAAATGATAAAAGAGTAATTTCCTTTGTCACATAGTTAATTTGTACAAAGAACACCATGTCTTTTACAAATAGTGATGCTATGGGTCATAATTGTCCAACAATCTCCCACTTGGCCTATAGCCAATAACTCAAGTGTCCAACACCTGAACTATGTACGGGTCGTTCATGCTTATGCTGAGATATCGCTTTCGCCAGATGATTTACTAGGTTATTATCTGATGCGATTTATTCGATCATCACATCGCCACGATGTATGATCTCATGAATCAGATAAAATCGTCGAAGTACATACTTGGATCGTTGATGAGACCGTAATTCTTTAGCCTGTGTTGTAGTCTAGTTCAGCTGCAGCAATATAATCCACTTTTGTTGAATCGGCAACAGTATATTGCTTGGAAGATTTCCAGCTCACTGTTCCGTTGTTCAAATAAAATACGTACCCTGATTACGACTCAAAGTTGTATTCATCGGTTCGGAAACTTGCAACGGTGAACCCAGTTACCTCAAGTTCTCATTATCCATAAATTAAGAAAGCATCATTAGTTCCTCTAAGATACTTAAGGATGTTCTTAACATCAATCCAGTGACCATCACCTGGATCGGCCTGATAGTGACTTCAGATGCTCTAATTATATGAGACACCAGGTTGTGTACATGTCTAATAATGTACGAGTTCTCGGAGAGTGCCAACAACTTTTAGATCTATCCCAGTAGATCCTTATTCCTAGAATAAAGGTTGCATCTCCCATGTATTCCATGGAGAATTTTAATAAAAGCCAAGCTTTCATCGATTGTAATATGAGAATGTTATTTCCAAGAAATAATACATCACAATGTATAGGACATCCAATGTCAGTGCGCTCCCACTAACCTTCTTATATACACAAGAATCATCTTTTTTTTGAATGAAACATATTCTATTATGATTTCATCAAAACTTTGGTTCCAAGAACACAATGCTTGCTTCAATCCATAAATGGATCGAATTAACTTGCAAACCTTGTTTGCATGTTTTGGTATGAAAAAACTGTCAGGCTGTTGTATAAAACATTCTCCAAAAGGTTTCCGTTAAGGAAAGCGGTTTTGACTTCCAGCAGCCATATTTCATAAACGAAATATGCAGCATTAGCAAGCATTATCCGAATAGATTTAATCATGGCAATGGCTTAAAGGTTTCGTCGTAATCAACACCATGTTGATGACGATACCCTTTCGCTACAAGCCTAGCTTTGTACGTTTGTTTGTTGCCATCCATGTCTGTCTTCAACATGAAGACCCATTTGCTACCAACATGCACAATGCCTTCTGGTACATCAATCAGTATCCAAACTTGGTTGTATACATGGAATCCATTTCGGACTTCATGGCCTCTTGCCATAAAGCGGAGTCGATACCTTGTATCACTTCCTCATACGTAGTCCGTTCGCCTTCCTCAATAAGATTGACATCTACATGAGGTGAGATTAGAAACCCATACCTCTTAGGTTGTTTCCTGACTCTCTCCGACCTACGTGGTTCTTATGTATTAGAAGATTGTGGTACAAATTCATCCCTGATGAACTGTTCGTGTTCTGTTAAGGGATCGGTGCCAGGAACAGTATTACTCCGATTTTCATCGAGTTCTACTTTCCTCCCACTTACCACTGCATTTAGGTATTCCTCTTAGGAAAACCGCATGGAGAGCAACAAATATCTTTGTTCTCTTGTGAGTTGTGGAATTAGTTTCCTTAGGATAACCAATTACAAATGAGCACTTATCCAATTTGGGTTGTAGTTTGGTATCATCCAAACATATGCCCAGCATTCCCAAATCTTCAGGAGTGAGAAACCCGTTTTCTTTCCTGTCCATATTTCATATGGGGTCTGTCCAACAGACTTTTACGAAACCTTATTCAAAATAAGTATTACACTGTTCAATTTGTATCTCTAGAAGGAAATTGGTAGCTCAGAGACCTTACCATGTCCAACAAAGTTCGGTTTCTCCCTTCGGACACACCACTCTATTGAGGTGTTCCGGGAGGAGTTCATTGTGAAAGAATACCATACTCTTTCAAGTAATCGAGAAACTTATTGCTCAAGTATTTTCCGCCACGGTCCAACCGTAATATCTTAATACTTTTGCCCGTCTACTTCGTGTCGAAACTCTTTGAATTTATCAAAAGTTTCCGATTTGTGTTTCATAAGATACACATAACCATAACACGATGCAACATCCGTAAAGATTATGAAGTATTTTTATTCACCTCTAGCCTAGCTAGACATGGGCCAACATACGTCACCATGAATAAGGGCTAATAGCTTGATGGCACGTGTACCTTTACCGCTAAAAGGCACTTTAGGCACTTTGCCTAATAAACAAGATTCATAGACATCATATGATTTAGGATCAAATCTGTCCATAGTATCCATTCTTCAAAAGAGTGGATATACGAGTCTTGTTAATGCGTCTCAGATAAAAATGCCACAAATAAGTCTCATATGATTTACTCAGTTTGAGCTTTTTGTTTGTCATGTTATATGTTTGAGATTCATTTATATTCGAAATATAAATATTGTTATTCACATCTAATGTGTATATCTCAATATCATATTTATAAACAAAACACCCAGTGTTCTGGAACATAAAGGTATTCCCGCAACAGGTTAAACTAGATATAAAGATAATGTTTCTAGTCAAACTAGGTACATTATAACAGTTTCCTAGTTTAAGTACATGCCCAAAGGGTAGTTCCAAAACTTAGGTTCCCACAGCCAAAACAGTGACTCTCGTCCCGTTTACGACTCATAGGTCGATCTCATCTGAAGCCAGTCTCCTGCTTATCAGCAGATCCCGCACATCAGTATATATGTATGTACCACATTCAGAATCAAAAATCTAATTTTTAAAACCAATAGTGGATACATTTATTACAACAACAAACATACCTGAAGTTGGAGCCTTGCCCGCCTTCACTTCCTTTATGTCTGCTTTGTCCATACGGCAGTCACGCTTCCAGTGACCCTATTTGCCATAGTTTAGGCAGACATCATGGGATATGTCATTTGTCTTCCTAGAAGATAGTGACAATTTTGCCTTTGCCCTTTTCTTCACACCCCCAGAAGCCTTCGGCCAAGCCTTGGCCTTCTGGGATCTCGAAGTAAGATGCGCCTTGCACTTCTTGCCCTTTTGGAAGCTCTGGCTCAGCCTCCTTGAGCATAGCCATTAACTCTCTAAGAGTTTTCTCTTGGTTCATGATGAACCCGCCCCGGCATTCGGGCAGAGACTGTAACATCAAATCTATTGAAGTCTCGGCCTCGTAGATAATGCCTAGCTAACCTTAGCTGTTCGATGTCAGTAATCATCTGCGACACCTAGTGTTCGACAGATATACCCTCTAACATGCGCGAGCAAAAAAGCTTATTTTGCAATTCATACTTCTAAGATCTAAGGTTAGATCTATGAAGATCTCTTAATTTCAACATCATGGTATAAGGATCTAATCCTTAGTTCTGACGACGAAATTAAGGAGTCATTACGACAAGCATGATGGATTGAGCACTAAAGTTATCATCACGATGAGTCTCCCAAAGCTCATGCTCTACTATTTGCTCAAATATGGGCTCAGGCCCGGGAGGTTTCTCTATTACATAGAGTAACTTCTTGGCTTCCAGGACTATCATGAGATTTATTTCCCAATCTGGAAAATTAGAGCCGTTAAAGACATTAGCGCCCATGATTATGTTTGTAACGCTAATCTTTCCAGCCATTTTGATTGCTATAGTCTAACTATCCAGTCAATGATTTTGGGTACACTCAAAATGTAATGATTACTATAGTCCAACTATATAATCAACTACAAGTGGAGTAGAGTATTTTACAGTCTAACTGTTCAAAGAAAGCAATATAAATATTAGTCCAACTAATATATTTATTACAACGATAAATAAAATAAAAGAGCGCATGTTGGCAAGTATTTAAACAAAATTACAAATTTAATACTTGCCTCCCACTATTTTTCGGCGAGCCTCTAACCCTATGTGGAGTACTCGGGAAACCTAGTTTCCTAGTGGGTTAGGATCCCGTTAAATAACACACAACCTTGACTTTGGCCAACAAGTTGTATGAAACTTAACTAGGTAGATCTCTCAGATCAATTGGATCCCATCCAATTCATAGATCCAGTAGGTGGACCTCCAAGTCCGAAACATATATCCAATATATTTCCTAACCTATTTCCTCGGAATCAACTAAGCCTTGGCATTGGCTCAACAAGCTTAATGATTCCAGTTAAGCGGGACCCATTGACAATGGGAAAGCTTCATAATCCACGTCGATGAACTAGAAGTGACATTGACTTTGGCCAACAAATCACAACCGCCCAAGACATGCGATATAGAACAAAGCTTTCGTGGTTCAAACACATCCACGATGGACATTGATCTTAACTTTGGCCAACAAACCAATGCCAATCTTGGATCTTGAGAGAGAACCACTCAATGGAAGGAAAAACGCTTAATATTTGATGAGGGTTTTTGCGTAATTGGCAACCAATTTATTATCTTTGATTAGGTCTCATCATACACCCTTAAGCATGCATTCTATAAGCATAATAAGGCACAAAATAAATTAATAATGATATGCGGATGGATATATAACAAACTTTGTTCCTAGAAAAAATCTCTCCATTTCCTCTCTCCCGCTAGCACTTTTCTTACTTCTACCTAATTACATAAAACTAACAGAAACCTCATTTACATTGAGGGGAATTGTTGAGAAGAGAAATACAATGAGAAAAGAGATAATAGGCAGGACACACAGGTCCAATTTAATAAATTCTAAATTTATTACAATAATTTCCAAAATTGCCCTCACCCTTCCAATATCCATCCGTTATACATTATTCATACAATACATCCAAGTATTCACACATAGCATGTTATTCAATCAATCTAATCCAATTAATTAATCTTTGAATTAATGACCATCCAATGTTCAAACAACAATTTGATTTGCGTGAGTCCAACTCGTTTAAGAATAAATACTCAAAGTACGTATTCTTAAATTATATCGAACTATAATTTTAAATCCAATTTAAATTGTATCCAATAATATTTCTTATTTAATTCCAAATTAAATAATCACACTTTTATAGTGTCTTTTAGACTTGGATTCCAAATCCAATCTTCATGGGTCTAAAAGGCCCAATTAGTATCCAATAGTATTTAATTAAAGTCCAATATACTTTTAATTAATTCTTTAGGCATGGGCTTTGGCCATTATTGATCAAACCCAAGATGCCAATGCCCAAATAGGAATCACCCTATTCCAAAAATTAATTTAGGTCCAATTAAATTATTAAAGGCCCAATTATTATATTTGGACTTTATGGAATGGTTTTAGGCCCAATTTGGATCCAATCCAATTGTCCTAAACCAAGCTTGGCCCAACCAAGCCCATTAAGCTAAAATACAACAATATTAGCCCAATTGTAGAACACATAACTTGACGACGCTGTTCCAGGCTCGTGGCCCGGTCGGGAGTACGGAGTAGCCCACGGGGGAACTAAACTGGAGAAATAAAATAAAGTCGCCACCCAGTGTGAACTGGGAAATGATTTAAGGCTGCACTCACCCCTCGCAAGGGAAGACCTCAAACCGTTGGGTTCGGAATGGTCCCTTACTTATGCCACTTGTAATGAAAGGATTTATGCAATAATCTAACCGAGTCTACACAAGAATAACCTACATCTAAGTTCACATACAACCTATATCTAAGTTTGCATATAACCTATATCTAAGTTTGCATGCATAAAAGTAAGTTAGAATAACGGCAAGCATACAATCTCATGAACACATTAAACTAATACATTCAGAAACATAAATAAATGACAATTATCTAAGCATAAAAATTAAAGAGAGATAATCAAATTCCTAACATGAAGAAAATAACTAAATCATTCATTAATAAAATGACATACTATTCCTAATGAACAACGGATAAACGCAAAATTCGATGGAACGAAATATTTGTGTCTCTCAAACGGTACGTGGCATTATATCCCGAGTGCAGACCGCACTACCGTCCATTCGGATTCGGCTATGGAATTTACGTCTGGGTTTCCATCCGATATACCGCAAGAGATAACACATATTTCATTCATCCCATGGCCACAACTTACATGAATCTATAATACGCATGCGAAGAAATAACAATAAATAACAAAAAAAAAGAACGAGAATAAATAAAAAGGGTGCTCTCAGGCCTAACCTCTCAAGTCGTTTCTTAGAAGTGCGTTATGCGGTCGTCGGAAGGGTTGATGCTCCGCAACTTTTTCCGATTTACTGGTTCGTTGTTTTCCTTCCTTGCCTCGCTGTTTTGAGCTGCTGTTTGCTCACTGTTTTTACGGTATTTGGGCTGTGTTTCAGGGCAATTTTTCGGTGATATAAGGTGCAGTTTCAGTGTAATTTTTCGGTGATATAAGGTGCAGTTTCTGGATAGTTTTTCAGTGGTGTAAGGGACAATTTTGGTGGACATTTTTTTAGGTAGTATTTGCGGTAATTGCAGAGGTTGTTTCAGGCTGTGTTTTGCGGTAATTACAAGGGTAATTTGGGATGCAGTTTCGGTGATATGGGTGCAGGTCAGGGAGGTGTTTTTTCGGTGATATGGGTACAGGTCATGGGGTGTTTTTCTCGGTGATATGGGTGCAGGTCAGAGAGGTGTTTCAAGGGCTGTGTTGCGGCAATGTGAAGGATGGTTTTAGGTTGTTTGTTGCGGCAATGGAGGGAATTTAGAGATTGTTGGTTGCGGAAATGGAGGGGAATTCATGAGGCTTTAGGCGTGAATGCCATGGGTTCTAAGGTTGAGTTTATGCTTCTTTTTATAGGCAAGGGTTGAGGTTTACCTTATACGGGTAGGAAAACCGAGATTGTGTAATTTTGAGGGAATATTTAATTTGTGTGTCATAAGGAAAGGATCTCTTCAATTTATGAAGGTAATTTGATTTGATTTTATTTAGTTTAGGAATGTGATTTAATTTAATTAGGAAGATGATTGATGAGATTTAATTTGAATCTTTTAATTTGGGAAGGTGATTTGGTTTGATTTCAACATGTGTTTAATGTGTGGATTTGTTATTTTGGAAGGAGATGGGCTTGTGGTTAGGGGGTTTGGGCGTGTGGTTGGTCCTTTTGGTGTGTGGCTTGGTGGTGTGTGGGCTTGGGTGTGTGGCTTGGTGTAGGTTTGGGCCGAGGGTAAATTTTAAAACAGAGGTCCAACGAGCAAACCCGAAGCTAAGCAAACGAATTAAATCCAACAAGGTATCAATTTCTGAATTTTCCCTTCCGACGTCCGTTTCCCGTGACTTCCGCAACTTAAAGGGTAGTGCCTCCATGCAAGGCTCATCATCGGGACTTATATGCAAAAAGGCAGTGCCTACAGTCGCCCCCACTTTGATGGGACTTGTGCAGTGTGTGACAATGACAATCCTATCAAAGTTATGCAATGCATTTTCACTTACCTGGCTCGCCAGCTGCCACTTGGCTTGCCTGTTGCTTCGAACTGAGTTGATATTGTGGTGAGGTGCTTCGACCCCAAGGTTCATTCCTGCAAGATGCTGTGATCTCTAGGAATCACTACCGAATTGAGCTGATATGGTGGCGAGGTGCTACGACCCCTGGGCTTTGTTCCCGAACCACCGAATGTGGGCTTTATTCCCGAACTATGCTGATGATGCAGTGGGCCTCGACCCTGGGACGCATCCCGAAACTGCTGACAACGTGGGCCTCAACCCTGGGATGCATCCCAATACCACTGACAATGTGGACCTCGACCTTGGGACGCATCCCAAAACTTCTAACAATGTGGGCCTCGACCTTGGGACGTATCCCAATACCGCTGACAATGTGGACCTCGACCCTGTGGCACATCCCGAGACTGCTGACAACGTGGGCCTTGACCCTGGGACGTATCCCAATACCACTGACAATATGAGCCTCGACCTTGGGACGCATCCCAAAAACTGCTGACAACGTGGGCATCGACCTTGGGACGCATCCAATATCGCTGACAATGTGGGCCTCGACCCTGGGACGCATCCCAAAATTACTGACAACGTGGGCCTCGACCCTGGGACTCATCCCCAAAACTGATGCTGATGTGGGCCTCGACCCTGGGACTCATCCCCAAACTGATACTGATGTGGGCCTCGACCCTGGGACTCATCCCCAAACTGATACTGATATGGGCCTCGACCTTGGGACTCATCCCCAAAAACAGATGATATGGGCCTCGAACCCAAACTGATACTGATGTGGGCCTCGCGACCCATGCTCCATCCTCGAAATGCCATTCCCGGCATACTGATCCTCATCTTCGAGGCATTGTTGATGTGATGGTTTATTCCCGAACCGGGCTGTATAAGAAAGGGTAGACTGGTCGCCCCCAGTCTCGGTTCATCTTTCTCTTCTTTGCTGCTTTCATTAGGTCAAGGTAGATCTATTGATGTGATGTTGCATACCAACATACTATACTGCCTCTCACGAGATAATCCCGATAGCCAAACATATTTTCGTCCTCAAAAGATGCTTCGTGTCGAAACTAGAGAACCTTCAAAGTACTTGAAACACTCAAATCCGACCGTCTGAATGAGTGATCTGAACTAGACTCCCAGTGTGTGTGTGCCAAGGTTCTTTCGCAGCTTAATCCTTAAGTAAGCCAACTCGATGATTTTGTCTCGGAGAATTGGATCAGTGGGTCTAACCAACCTAGATGTCTTGATCATACTCTGTGATTACTTCCTCGTACTCAACATGATATGGTTTTCTTTTTCTTTTCTTTCGTCTATTTCTTTTCTTTCTTTTCATTTTGAACTTTTTTTTTTCTCTTTTCTTTCTTTCTCTTTTTTTCGATGTACCTACCATTTAAGGTAGCATTTCTCCTCATGGTGGTCATAGTACTCACCCATGGGTAGCTTCACGCTTATCGGTTATAAGTGGTCTATTTTTTCTTTTTCTTTTCAAAGACTTTTTCTTCGTTTCCAACCATATCACATATCGTAACATAAGTAAACCAGGATGGACATCTTGGCAAACGATCATTCACGAATCCGCCATCTCTTCAACTAGTCATTTTGCCGACTACTCAGGCTTCCACTGCTAAGATCCCGTAATCAAGTGCTCGCGAGCCTAGCCGAGATCATCCACTCAGAATACCGGATGAGGGCACATCTCGCACTTATCGTTTCTAAGGTTTCACCTTATAGCAAACAATGTCATCACCGGACATATGCCTAACCATCAATGACTTTTTTTTTTTCACTCACTCCACTTGAATTCTTCCTTTCAACCGCTGATAATGTGGGCTTTGCCCCCTGGGATTCCTTTCCTGAAATTGATACCGGTGTGGGCCTCAACCCTGGAATTCCTTCCCGAAACTAATACTGATGTGGGCCTCAACCCTGGGATTCCTTCCCGAAACTAATACTTATTCATTCCTGAAACTGATGTGGGTGTAGGCACTGCATTTTTACATATAAGTCTCTATGATGAGTCACATTTGGAGGCACTACCTTTTAATTCGCGGGAAACGGACGTCGGAAGGGGAAATTCAGAATAAATATGTCATCAGATTCATTTCACAAGTTCACTATTTTTCATTCGTGCTGCATTCGTGACCACGTTCGAACGTCAAGCAGATTACGGGCATTCGTGTAGCGTTCGAATCGGCGTTCGAACGGCGTCGATATTTCTGGTTTTGCTGCTAGCCTCACACCCAAGCCCAATTAGCCCACCAAAGCCCATAAAACACATCCAAATTAATAAAATACATATTTAACACATGGGGAATTAAATAAAATCTAATAATCATATACCAAAATTAAATAAAATCATAAAAATCATATACCAAAATTAAAATAAAGTCATGCCTAATTAAAATCAATCAAGATTATTATATTCCTAACAAAACAAATTAAATATATGAACTTCCTAATTAAGCATAATCTTGTCTCCAATAAATCTTTGGTTTTCCTTGTTTAAACACTAAATCAAATCCTCATTTAATGCACAAATCCCTTCCTTGTCAAGCAAGGATTCACCCATCCCCTTTGTCTATAAAAGAGACCCAAAACCAAGACACTCCCCCTCTCTCATTCACGCCCAATACACAAAAACAACAAGAAGCAATTTTCTTCTCCTCTCTCTAGCATTCACGCCTAACCCTAAGCAAAAAAAAAAAAACTGTCCCCCTTGCCGAAAATATCAAGCCAAAAACAGTCCCCACTGCCGCACAAACCACCGAATACATAGCCCTCCACAGTCCCTCTAAACACCGAAACAGCAGCCCCAAATCTGTCCCTATACCACCGAAAAACTGCATTATTTCATAGCCCAAAACAGTCACGTTATTACCAAAAATCACACTAAAAAAATAGCAGCCCAAACACCTTTAAACAGCCCCTAAATCACCTAAAACAGTAACTAAAAAAAAACTGCACTTTTAATCCCTAAAACAATAACTAAAACTACACCTTTAACCTTCAAAAAAAACATCTAAAACAGTAGCCTAAAACACCAAAAACAGTGACCAGAATACAGCAGCAAAACAGCAGCGAAACAAAGTCAAAACAGTAGCTTGAGCAGCGAAACAGCGAGGAAAGACGCAAACCAGTGAACCAGAAAAGTTGCGGAGCCTTAACCCTTCTGATCACCGTGAAACGTGAATTCGAGAGTCGACGAAAAAGGTTAGACCTGAGGGCACTTTTCACATTAATTTTATTCGTATTTTGACTGTTTATTGAATTTTATTTACATGATTATTGTGGAGTGATGGATGTTGTGGCCCTTGAATAGATAGAAAATGCATGTATTGTGAAATGGCGTATGTTGTGGCCCTTGAATAAAACGGAATGTGTCGCCTCTTGTGGTATATAGGATGGAAACCCGGACATAAATTTCATAGCAGATTCCGAATGGACGATAGTATGATCTGTACTCGGGATACAACTCCACGTACCACTTGAGTATACAACACATATCTTATTTCATGTTATCTTGATTTGTTTACTATCCGTTATTTAAATTCTGCATGTTATTTGTTTGTGTAATGATGAGATAAAGCGCATGGGCTTAGTAAATTGGATTAAAGGTCCTCCGTTTCGAGGGGTTAAAATCCTTTACCACGATGCTTCGCCGCGCCAGATGACGTATATTCGGTTGAATGTAAGATGTGTTCAATCGGGTATACAAAGTCCGATATTGTTGTCTTTATTTTTTATATGCATTATGTTATTAGCGTATGGGCTTAGTAAGTCGGATTAAAGGTCCTCCATTTCGAGAGGTTAAAATCCTTTACCACGATGCTTCGCCGCGCCGGATGACGTATATTCGGTTGAATGTAAGATGCGGTCAAGGTTGGTCCTATTGAGGACGAAGTTGAGTTCACAGTGCTGGATATCCCAGCCACTTTTGCCTTGTTGGTGGGAAGGCCTTGGTTTCATAAGCTTGGGGGCGTGCCCTCCACTCTACATCAGATGATTAAATTCCCATATGGGGGAGGGATTGTCACCATCCGAGCTGAGGTAGACAATGATGTGGCTGCTTTGGAAATACAACCTTTCACGAGGTTCCAAGTGTCGACAGCTTTTGAGGAATGGGTGGATCCTAAGGTAGCTAGGATCATGGGAAAAATGAAGTTCGAGCCGGGTGAGGGTTCAAAACTGTCAGACTTTAGAGGACAGACTACTCAGAGGGGTTTGGGGTACAAATATGACGAGGAAAAGCTGAAGGTTAAAAAGAAAGGGCTGAAATTGATGGATTTCTTTGTAAAGGGTTCATGGTATCAAGGTGAGCCCGAACCAATAGATGTTAATGGAATTGTGGTGTCTGGTTTTGAGATCTTCCAAGAGATGCTAGGTAAGAAGCCGCTGACCAAAGAAGTTGTGGAGGAAGAGAATTGGGAAGAAGAATTGATGAAGTTGGAGAGCCTGACTCTCGAAGAGGATAAGAAGTCTGAGAAGAACCTGGTTGCGGAGGATGAAGTGTCTGCCGATGATGAAGACATTTATCTTCCTGATTTATTTGAGTGTACTCCCGTATTTATTAGCAATAAAGACAATCATTTTGCTTATTTGCCCGAGTCTTTTTCCTCTAATTTGCATGACTTGAGTATATTTGATATCAGCTCCACTAGAACGAATGCATTTAACTTGGGCACGCCTGAGAACCCCAAGGAAATTGTGATTGCAAGTGAAGTTACCACTGAAGAGCGGGAGAAATTAGAAGAAATATTGGTCAGATATGCCAAAGTGTTTGCTTGGTCCTATGAGGACATGTCTGGGGTAGACAGAAGCATTTCCCAGCACACAATACCAACTTATCCGAATATGAGGCCAGTGAAACAGAAACTTTGACGGATGAGACCTGAGTGGGCCGAGAAGGTCAGATAAGAGGTTAAGAAACAGATAGATGTGGGGTTCCTGGAAGTAGTGAAGTATCCTGAGTGGTTGGCAAATATTGTGCCGGTGCCGAAGAAAGACGGGAAAGTCAGAATGTGTGTGGATTACAGAGATCTCAATAAGCTTGTCCGAAAGATGATTTTCCTCTACCTCATATTGATGTACTAGTTGATAGTGAAACTTTATCTGCCATGTATTCATTTACAGATGAGTTTTCAGGGTATAATCAGGTTCTTATGGCTGAGGAAGACAAGCACAAAACTGCCTTCGTCACAGAGTGGGGTACTTATTGTTACAAGGTAATGTCGTTTGGGCTCAAAAACGCAGGAGCTACTTATCAGCGGATGGCCACTACATTGTTCCACGATCTGATGCACAAAGAGATTGAAGTGTATGTGGATGACATGATGGTGAAATCAGAGACAAGAATCGGGCACATAGAAACACTGGAGAAGTTCCTTCAGAGGGTCGATAAGTACAACCTGCGGTTGAATCCTAAGAAGTGTGTGTTTGGAGTGACATCTGAAAAATTGTTGGGACATACAGTGGGGATGGGTGGAATAGAGGTAGACTCTGAGAAGATCAAAACAATTACTGAGATGCCGGCACCGAAGACAGAGAAAGAGGTTAGAGCATTCCTGGGAAAAATTCAGTATATCAGTCGGTTCATCGCCAAGTTGACATTAGTGTGTGAGCCTATTTTCAAACTGTTGAGAAAGGACCAGCCAGTGAAATGGAATGAGCAGTGTCAGACAGCCTTCGACAATATCAAGGAATATTTGGTGAAGCCTTCTGTTTTGAAACCTCCGAAACCGGGCAGACCCTTGGTACTGTATTTGGCTATAGAATCAGAAGCACTGGGGGCAATGATGGTACATGCAGATGAGACCGGGGTAGAGCATGCATTCTACTATCTCAGTAAGAAGATGCTCTCATATGAGGCTCATTATCAAGAGGTAGAGAAGATCTATCTAGTAGTGATATGGGCTTCCAGAAAGTTGCGGCATTACTTCCAGTCCTACAAGATCCAGGTAGTGGCAAAAGAAAATCCCTTGAAATATCTGCATTCGGTGCCTTCGCTGGTAGGGAAGTTGGGCAGATGGTTGGTATTGCTGACAGAGTTTGACATTGAGCACCTCACGTCCAAAGTAATCAAAGGGCGAGCAGTGGCAAAGTTTCTGGCATTACAACCTATTGAAGGGGATCAGTATAAGTTTGAATTCCCAGATGAAGAGATCCAAGCAATAGCAGTTCAAGGGTGGAGGATGTATTTCGACGGAGCAGTGAATTACAAGGGAGCCGGAATTATGATCGTGATAGTAACCCCCGAAGGAGAGACTTTGCCCATGGCCAAGAGGTTGACGTTCAGAGTAACTAACAACATGGCCGAGTATGAAGCATGTGCTTTTGGTTTGTCTGCACTGATAGTCTTGAAGGCTGAGAGCGTGGAGGTCTACAGAGATTCGATGCTGGTGATCCGACAGATGCAGGGAGAATGGGAATTGAAAGAAGAACGGTTGAAACCTTACCTTTTTCACCTCAGAAAGTTGGCACATGTTATCCTCGATTGTAAGTTTCAGCACTTGCCGCGAGAAGAGAATCAGATGGCGGATGCATTAGCTACACTTGCAGCAACTTGGGAAAATCCAGAAAAGTTAGTAATGAGACCGTTGGTACTGACAACAGCAAATAGACCCGTTTGTGAGATAGAAAGAGTCCTGGAAGTGGGGATCGACGATGGTAAATCTTGTTATTACGACATTCAAAGGTATCTGGAACACGGGGAACTCCCGGAGGGAGCAGGCAGAAAAGACAGATTAGCCATTCAGAAATTAGCTTCCCAGTATGTGATTTTGAAAGGGGAACTGTACAAGAGGCAAGCAAACGATATCCAGTTGAAATGTTTGAGAAAGGAAGAGGCTCAGCAGGTAATGGAAGATGTACAAGCCGGGATATGTGGTCCACACATGAACGAGTTGAATCTGTCCCGCAAGATAGTGAGACAAGGTTTTTTCTGGTCAACCATGGAGACAGACTGCGCGAAGATGGTGAAGCACTGTCATGATTGTCAAGCATACGGTAATTTGAATCATTTGTCGCACACAGAGTTGCACGGGTTGTCAGAGCCGTGGCCTTTCTTAGCATGGGGAATTGATATGATTGGAGAAATTCGACCGAATGCATCGAATGGGCATCGCTTCATAGTAGTGGCAGTAGATTATTTTTCAAAGTGGGTGGAAGCCGAGTCATTCCGCAATGTTACAGCGAAGCAGATGGAAACGTTTATAGCTCGGAATCTCATTTGTTGGTATGGTATGCTGCACCATGTAGTTACAGATAACAGAGTTCAGTTTCATGGGGAAACAAAGGCAATGCTACAGAAATACATGATAGGCCATCATAAGTCATCACCGTACAAGCCGCAGGAAAATGGGGCAGTTGAGGCAGCCAACAAAACTATAAAGACGATTCTCGCCAAGATGACAAATAACTACAGGGACTGGGCTGAGAAATTACCGTACGCCTTGTGGGGGTACAGAACGTCTGTGAGAACAGAAACAAGAGCCACGCCTTACTCTTTGGTTTATGGAATGGAAGCGGTACTACCAGTGGAAGTTGAGATACAGTCAATGAGGGTATTAGCATAAAAAGAGTTACCTGAGCAAGAATGGGCCGCACAGAGGTTTGATCAGTTAGCACTGCTGGATGAGAAGAGAATGAGGTTTTTACATCATATGCAGTTATATCAGAAGAGACTAGCCCGAGCATTCAATAAGAAGGTATGTCCCACCAAGATCAGAAAGGGTGATTTGGTACTTAAGCAGTCAAGGCCGTCGACGACAGATCCGAGAGGAAAGTTCAGGCCTAACTGGGAAGGACCTTACATAGTGCAGAAGATAATGGGAAATGAAGCAGTGAGATTGTCAGACTTGGAAGGTAACGAGTTCACTGAGCGATCAACGTGGAAAGATTGAAGCAATATTTTGCCTAAGAAAGAGAAGACTTGGCAGAAGACCTAACCCGACGGGATAAGGAAACTCATGCATGCATGCACACATGTAACACATTTTGGCATTCGTTTTGTGTTTGTTTTGTAATCACAAGTTTTGAAGAAGAAAAAAGAAGGCGGCAAAGACAAGCCGATCAGAAGCATCAACATACCAACAGTAGTTTTGGGATGCATCCCAGGGGGCGAGGCCCACATCAATACTAGCAGCAGTTCTGGGAATGCGTCCCGGGGCTGAGGCCCACGTCAACACACATTCCAGTTGTAGTTATTGGGATGCGTCCTAGGATCGAGGTCTACTACATCATCAGTTTCGTGATGCGTCCCGGGGTCGAGGCCCACCTTTTTTCAGCGATATTGGGATGCGTCCCAGGGTCGAGGCCCCCGTTGTCGGTTGCAGCTATTGGGATGCGTCCCAGGATCGAGGTCCACTGCATCATCATTTTCGGGATGGGTCCCAAGGTCTAGGCCCATTTTTTTGTCAGCGGTATTGGGACGCGTCCCAGGGTCGAGGCCTCCATTGTCGGTTGCAGCTATTGGGATGCGTCCCAGGATCGAGGTCCACTGTATCATCAACTCAGTTCAAGACAGCAGGCAAGTTAGGTGGCTTCTGGCAAGCCAGGTAAGTGAAAATGCATTGCATAACTTTGATAGGATTGTCACTGTTACACATTACACAAGTCCTATCAAAGTGGGGGTGACTGTAGGCACTGCATTTTTGCATATAAGTCCCTATGATGAGTCTCATTTGGAGGCACTATCTTTTAAGTCGTGGAAGTCGCAGGAAACGGACGTCGGAAGAGGAAATTCAGAATAAGTATGTCATCATATTCATTTCACAAGTTCACTGTTTTTCGTTCCTGCTGCATTCGTGACCAAGTTCGAACGTCAAGCAGATTGCGGGCATTCTTGTAGCGTTCAAATCGGCGTTCGAACGGCGTCGGTATTTCTGGTTTTGCTGCTAGCTTCACACCCAAGCCCAATTAGCCCAACAAAGGCCATAAAACACATCTAAATTAATAAAATGCATATTTAACACATGAGGAATTAAATAAAATCTAATAATCACATACCAAAATTAAATAAAATCATAAAAATCATATACCAAATTAAAATAAAGTCATGCCTAATTAAAATCAATCAAGATTATTATATTCCTAACAAAACAAATTAAATATATGAACTTCCTAATTAAGCATAATCTTGTCCCCAATCAATCTTTGGTTTTCCTTGTTTAAACACCAAATCAAATCCTCCTTTAATGCACAAATCCCTTCCTTGTCAAGTAAGGATTCACCCATCCCCTTTTTCTATAAAAGAGACCTAAAACCAAGACACTCCCCCTCTCTCATTCACGCCCAATACACAAAAACAACAAGAAGCAATTTTCTTCTCCTCTCTCTAGCATTCACGCCTAACCCTAAGAAAAAAAAAACAGTCCCCATTGCCGAGAATATCAAGCCAAAAATAGTCCCCACTGCCGCACAAACCACCGAATACACAGCCCTCTACAGCTCCTCTAAACACCGAAACATCAGCCCCAAATCTGTCCCTATACCACCGAAAAACTGCATTATTTCACAGCCCAAAACAGTCACGTTATTAACAAAAATCACACTAAAAAAACAGCAGCCTAAACACCTTAAAACAGCCCCTAAATCACCTAAAACAGTAACTAAAAAAAACTGCACTTTTAATCCCTAAAACAGTAACTAAAACTACACCTTAAACCTTCAAAAAAAAAACATCTAAAATATTAGCCTAAATCACCAAAAATAGTGACCAAAATACAGCAGCAAAACAGCAGCGAAACGGAGTCAAAACAGTAGCTTGAGCAGCGAAACAGCGAGGAAAGACGCAAACCAGTGAACCGGAAAAGTTGCGGAGCCTTAACCCTTCCGATCACCGTGAAACGCGAATCCGAGAGTCGACGGAAAAGGTTAGACCTGAGGGCACTTTTCACATCCATTTTTATTCGTATTTTTACTGTTTATTGAATCTTATTTACATGATTATTGTGGAGTGATGCATGTTGTGGCCCTTGAATAGATAGAAAATGCATGTATTGTGAAATGGTGTATGTTGTGGCCCTTGAATAAAACGGAATGTGTCGCCTCTTGTGGTATATTGGATGGAAACCCGGACATAAATTTCATAGCCGATTCTGAATGGACAGTAGTATGATCTGTACTCGGGATACAACTCCACGTACCACTTGAGTATACGGCACATATCTTATTTCATGTTATCTTGATTTGTTTACTATCCGTTATTTAATTTCTGCATGTTATTTGTTTGAGTAATGATGAGATAAAGCGCATGGGCTTAGTAAGTTGGATTAAAGGTCCTCCGTTTCGAAGGGTTAAAATCCTTTACCACGATGCTTCACCGCGCCGGATGACGTATATTCGGTTGAATGTAAGATGTGTTCAATCGGGTATACAAAGTCCGATATTGACGTCTTTATTTTTTTTATGCATTATGTTATTAACGCATGGGCTTAGTAATTCGGATTAAAGGTCCTCCATTTCGAGAGGTTAAAATCCTTTACCACGATGCTTCGCCGCGTCGGATGACGTATATTCGGTTGAATGTAAGATGTGTTCAATCGGGTATACAAAGTCCGATATTGTTGTCTTTATTTTTATATGCATTATGTTATTAGCGCATGGGCTTAGTAAGTTGGATTAAAGGTCCTCTATGTCGAGGGGTTAAAATCCTTTACCACGATGCTTTGCCACGCCTTTCAGCCCGTTATTATTTATTAGGTGTCATCTATTCATCCATTCATGTATATGTCATGTTGTTTACTGTATTTTGGAGGTCACTGTTATGACCCCGTTCGAACGCGTTTCAGAACGCCACACGAACTCATGTTTTCTGTCTCAGTTCATTCGAACGCGTTCTCAAATGCTACACGAACGCGAACCTTCTGTTTCCCGTTCGAGCGTTTACAAACGCTTTTCGAACGCACACATATTCGAACGCTACACGAACGCTCATACACTGAACTGAGTCATTTTCATCACATGTCATGCATAATTGTTTCTTAGGTGATTTCTCTTGTATCATGTAATCAATCATACTATTTGTATTCCTGTATTTATTTATTTGATGCATTCATGAGATGGTATTCAAGAATGATTAGGCCGTTAGTATGCTACTTGGTTCTTAAGCTTGATTTAGCCCATTTAGTTGTTCATTTTCAAGCATGATTAGTCATTTATTTTGCGTTTGGAATTTGCATTATGTTTAGGTTATTCTTTGTTTTCTGCATTATATGATCGAGGTATGTTCATGAGATTGCCGTGTGCTATTGCATTTCCGTTATGATGATTACTTTCATGCATGTGAACTTAAAAGTAGAATACTCCTTGGAAATAAATATTGCTTAGGCTTGGTTAAATTATTGGACAAATCATTTCATTACAAGTGGCATAAGTAAGGGACCATTCCGAACCCAACGGTTTGAGGTCTTCCCTTGCGAGGGGTGAGTGCAGCCTTAAATCTTTGTCCCGGTTCAAACACCGGTGGCGACTCCATTATTCTCCGATTTAGTCCCCCGCGGGCTACTCCGTACTCCCAACTAGGCCGCGAGCCTAGGACAGCATGCATCGCCCAGTTTTTGTGTCCCACAGTGGGCCTCAACCACGTGATTCATTCCTGAAAACTGATACTGATTCTGGTTGGCTTAAATTTGCCGCTTTCTCATTCTTTTTTGAAACCTGTAAATACAAAACAAAACAAACACAAAAGGAATGCAAGTACATTATGTGTATGCATGTATGCATGAATGAATTTCTTATTCCGTTGGGTTAGGTCTTTCGTCAGTCCTCTTGGTGATCACTCGGTCTTCCCTTCCTCAGGCAAAATACTGCTTCAATCTGTCTACGTTGATCGGCTCGGTGAACTCGTTCCCTTCCAAATCTGATAGTCTCACTACCCTATTTCCCATTACTTTCTGGACTATGTAGGGTCTTTCCCAGTTAGGTCTGAACTTCCCTCTCGGGTCTGTCGTCGACGGCTTCGACTGCTTAAGCACCAGATCACCCTTTCTGATCTTAGTAGGACACACATTCTTGTTGAATGCTCGAGCCAACCATTTTTGGTATAACTGCATATGACACATAGACTTCATTCTCTTTTCATCCAGTAATGCTAACTGTTCAAATCTCTGCGAGGCCCATTCTTTTTCAGGTAACTCTGCTTCTACTAATACCCGCATGGACTGTATCTCAACTTCTACTGGCAATACTGCTTCCATGCCATAGACCAGAGAGTAAGGCATGGCTCTTGTTACTGTTTTCACAGAAGTTCTGTACCCCCACATGGCGTATGGTAGCTTGTCAGCCCAATCTTTATAGTTCTCCGTCATTTTGGCTAACATCTTCTTTATTGTCTTATTGGCTGCCTCGACTGCCCCATTTGCCTGCGGTCTGTAAGGTGACGACTTGTGATGTCCTATCCCTACCTCTGTAGCATTGCCTTCGTTTCTCCTTGAAACTGGACTCCATTGTCCGTTACTACATGATGCGGCATTCCGTATCGATAAATGAGGTTCCGGGCTGTGAACTTCGCCATCTGCTTTGCCGTGACGTTGTGAAATGATTCGGCTTCCACCCATTTTGAAAAGTAGTCTATGCCACTACTATAAAATGATGTCCATTCGATGTGTGCGGTCGAATTTCTCCGATCATATCAATTCCCCATGCTGAGAAAGGCCACGGCTCTGACAACCCGTGAAACTCTGTGTGCGGCAGATGATTCAAGTTACCGTGTGCTTGGAAATCGTGATAATGATTTACCAGCTTCGCGCAGTTAGCTTCCATGGTCGACCAGTAGAAGCCTTGTCTTACTATCTTGCGAGATAAATTCAACCCATTCATGTATGGTCCACATACTCCGGCATGTACTTCTTCCATTACTTTTTGAGCCTCTTCCTTCCTCAGACACTTCAGTTGGATACCATTTACTTGTCTCTTGTATAGTTCTCCCTTCAAACTCACATACTGAGAAACCAACTTCTGGATGGCTATCCTTTCATTTTCGCTTGCTTCTTCTAGGAATTCCCCACGTTCTAGATATCTCTGAATATCGTAATACCAAGGTTTCCCATCGTCGACTTTTACTTCTAATATCCTTTCTATCTCGTAGACGGGTCTGCCTGCTGTTGTCAACACTAGAGGTCTCATCACCAACTTCTCCGGATTTTCCCAAGTTGCGGCTAGTTTTGCCAACGCGTCTGCCATTTGGTTCTCTTCTCGCGGCAAGTGCTGGAATTTATAATCAGGGAGGGCCTGTGCCAGACTCCCGAGGTGGAATAAGTAGGGTTTCAACCGTTCTTCCATCAATTCCCATTCTCCTTGCATCTGTCGGACTACCAACATTGAGTCTCCGTAAACTTCCACGTTCTTAGCTTTCAAGGCTATCAATGTTGTTAGTCCAAAGGCGCATGCTTCATACTCAGCCATGTCATCATCAAAAACAGGGATATCATCACTCAACCTGTTCGGAGGTTCCTAACGCCTCTCATTCTCAGAGCCTCCCCCAGCGTGGGGCACAACCATACTGGACACAGCGGTGGTTAAAGTTTGCAACTGCTCGGTAACTTTAGTGAGACTAGTCTCCAGTTGATCCATACGAGATCCCTCGTTAACTGATTCGCTCATGTTTGCTAGCGGCCTTTTGACGAGTCTTCCCTCTTCCCTAACCCAACGGGTATCTATGATGTCTTTTAAAACCACATGTTAGCATGTATGCGTGCGATACATGGAATATATAAGTCAGCCCATTATCATTTTAAAGCATTCAATCATACTATTGCGAGGTGCAAACTTGTCCCAGTTGAAAAAGGCCCAACAGGTTTACACTTTTGCGATAACATGGCTAAACAACTTCAAATGATGAGGGGCCTAAACACAAAATGGCCCATTGGCATTTTATGAGCTTTTGGCCCAATTGCCATAAAGCACGGACTCGTCTTAGTTTAAATGGCCCAACAAGCCCATACCTCATGACAAAAGGTCCAACTGAATCCAAATGATGATGGTCCTGAACGCAAGCATAAAAGAATAGTTTCTATTGGTCATACACTACAGTTCATATGCGGGTTTATAGGGGTATAGACAAAGGCTCTCGTTGGTGAAGGATTACCCACAACTAGGTCTCCCCACTCAAGGGTCCGAGCGACCAAGTAAGCGCACCTTTTTTATACGCTAAGGTACATGCCAACGAGTTATGATGCATGATTGACTGTCAGATGGATTTCCTATTGAAGATTCCCCAGAGGGAGGGTAGAGCAGACTCTCTTAAATACCCAAGCCTCTTAGGCTCTTATCGCCTTGGTGACAAGAATAAACAATAGGTCCTCCAAATTAGTCCATCATGGTAAGCTTCGAGTAAATGATTATCGAAGTGCCTTCACAGCTTTTCCTTTCAGCCATAGAAAGCTAGTGAATGAAGGAAGACACCAAACCATTACCTAGCTCTAATAATGCCTTTGATTGAACCCCTTCAACCCACTATAGACACGGTTAACTAAAGCACAAATCACAAACATTACAAGACATTATTTCGGGGCCGATTCTCTATCCCCAGTGGAGTCGCCAGACTGTAGGACACAGAACTTGACGATGATGTTCCAGGCTCGCGGCCCGGTCGGGAGTACGGAGTAGCCCTACAGGGAGACTACACGGGCGAACGGTGAGATAAAACGATTGACACCAGTGGGACTGAACCGGAGAAATTGTTCGCCACCCAGTGTGAACTGGGAAATGATTAAGGCCGCACTCACCCCTCGCAAGGAAGACCTCAATCCGTTGGGTTCGGAATGGTCCCTTACTTATGACACTTGTAATGAAAGGATTTATGCAATAATCTAACCGAGTCTACACAAGAATAACCTACATCTAAGTTCACATACAACCTATATCTAAGTTTGCATATAACCTATATCTAAGTTTGCATGCATAAAAGTAAGTTAGAATAACGGCAAGCATACAATCTCAAGAACACATTAAACTAATACATGCAGAAACATAAATAAATAAAAATTATCTAAGCATAAAAATTAAAGAGAGATAATCAAATTCCTAACATGAAGAAAATAACTAAATCAAGCATTAAAAATATGACATTATATTCCTAATGAACAACGGATAAACACAAAATTGGATGGAACGAAATTTGTGTGTCTCTCAAGCGGTACATGGCATTGTATCCCGAGTGCAGACCGCACTACCGTCCATTTGGATTCGGCTACGAAATTTACGTCTGGGTTTCCATCCGATATACCGCAAGAGATAACACATATTTCATGCATCCCATGGCCACAACTTACATGAATCTATAATACGCATGCGAAGAAATAATAATAAATAACAAAAAAAAGAACAGGAATAAATAAAAAGGGTGCCCTCAGGTCTAACCTCTCAAGTCGTTTCTTAGAAGTGCGTTACGCGGTCGTCGGAAGGGTTGATGCTCCGCAACTTTTTCCGATTTACTGGTTCGTTGTTTTCCTTCGTTGCCTCGCTGTTTTGGGCTGCTGTTTGCTCACTGTTTTTACGGTATTTGGGCTGTGTTTCAGGGCAATTTTTTGGTGATATAAGGTGCAGTTTCAGTACAGTTTTTCGGTGATATAAGGTGTAGTTTCTGGACAGTTTTTTGGTGGTGTAAGAGACAGTTTCGGTGGATAGTTGTTTAGGCAGTATTTACGGTAATTGCAGGGGCTATTTCAGGCTGTGTTTTACGGTAATTTCAAGGGTAGTTTGGGATGCAGTTTCAGTGATATGGGTTCAGGTCAGGGATGTGTTTTTTCGGTGATATGGGTGCAGGTCAGGGAGGTGTTTCAAGGGCTGTGTTGCGGCAATGTGAAGGCTGGTTTTAGGTTGTTTGTTGCGGCAATGGAGGGAATTTAGGGCTTGTTGGTTGCAGCAATGAAGGGGAATTCATGAGACTTTAGGCGTGAATGCCATGGGTTCTAAGGTTAGGTTTATGCTTCTTTTTATAGGCAAGGGTTGAGGTTTACCTTATACGGGTAGGAAAACCGAGATTGTGTAATTATGGGGGAATATTTAATTTGTGTGTCATAAGGAAATGATCTCTTCCATTTAGGAAGGTGATTTGATTTGATTTGATTTGATTTTTTTTAGTTTAGGAATGTGATTTAATTTAATTAGGAAGGTGATTGATGAGATTTAATTTGAATCTTTTAATTTGGGAAGGTGATTTGGTTTGATTTCAACATGTGTTTAATGTGCGGATTTGTTATTTTGGAAGAAGATGGGCGTGTGGTTAGGGGGTTTGGGCGTGTGGTTGGTCCTTTTGGTGGGCTTTAGTGTGTGGCTTGGTGGTGTGTGGGCTTGGGTGTGTGGCTTGGTGTAGGTTTGGGCCGAGGTTAAATTTTAAAACAGAGGTCCAACGAGCAAACCCGAAGCTAAGCAAACGAATTAAATCCAACAAGGTATCAATTTCTGAATTTTTCCTTTCGACGTCCGTTTCCCGCGACTTCCGCAACTTAAAGGGTAGTGCCTCCATACAAGACTCATCATCGGGACTTATATGCAAAAATACAGTGCCTATACCAATCCAATTTAAAGACTAATTTTATTATTAACATAATATTCTAAATATCATATTAATTAATTAAAGTGTAATTGCCATAATTAATTAGTTAAACCAATATTTCCAAAACATCAATTAAACTAATTAATCATGCTTTAATATATTCAATTCATGTCCAACACAATTGAAGCAAAATCAATCTATACATGCTTATCATGCTCACAGTTTTTGACAAGAAATTATCACACAATTTGATTTCAATCCAATTAAATCAACATCTATCATACATTTCATGCCAACAACACATTCAATTGTCTAATTTTCAAAAAATCACCATCATACATGCTAGGGTAGTTTCGGCTAAGCTTAAGAAAATTAGGGAAAATTTTATTCAATTCATTTTCTCAATTCCTAAGATGCATAAATCTAATTCATCATCATCCAAGCTCAACCAAACAACCAATTTGAAGAAATTATGCTCCAAACACAAAAACCTCAAATTAAAGTATATAAACCCTAGGTTCAAATCAAGCTTAGATCTCGCTTTGATACAATTGTTAGTGTTCCTAGAACATGCCAAGGATCTCTAAGCGTGATTCGTGTGTGAATTAATCAAAGAAAGTTACGGAAAACTCACCTTGATCGGTTTTAGGATTTCAAAAATTCCTTTGGATGTAGAAGCTCGGAGCTTGAAATCGAGTTCCAAACTCTCGGGTGAGTTTCTCTATCACCTTGATTCACTCCTTATGTGCTAGCAAGAAAAAATTTTGAAAGAAAAATTTTCCTCCAAGAAAAGCAAGGTTTCGGCCATGGGAGAGAGGATAAGAGAGATGAAGTTTTTGTATTTTGTTTTTCCAAAAAATAATTACCAAATCCTTTTTCCAAAAAGTGTATATACTTTTCAAAAAAGCAAAATTCAAAGTGTGTAATACAAGTTTCCAACAAAAATCCACCACCAACTTCTATCACCAAAAATGTGACTTATGATGTAAGTTGGTGGGCCCCACTTTAAATTCAAAATTCAAGTGGGCTTGCTCAACACACTTTGGGCTCGGGTTCGTTTAATCCGATTAAACGAATTTTGCGTCGCGACGTAATTAAATCTAATTTAATTAAATAATAATGTATAGTAAAATTATTGTGGAAGTCGCTTACGAATTAATTCCAAATTAATTCGTTCGCTTGAATTAAATCCAATTTTAATTCCGTATTGAAATCTGATTTCAATTAATATATCTAATACATTATTTTTGCCCATATTAATAAATTAAATAGAAAAATCTAATTTAACTATTAAATTTATTTTACTGATTAATTCCAAATTAACCGCGTTCTCTCTCTTCTCGACGAATTTTAATCCAAGATAAATTCTCGACGCAATTAATCTCAGATTAATTCTTTCTCTGTTAATTAATCCCAGATTAATTCTTGCCGTAATTAATCCGAGATTATTTTTCTCTTTCATAATTAATCCCAGATTAATTCTGTTCGAGTCAAATCTCATCGGTGAATCTTTGGGAAGCGACCCAAGAGATCCCTGGATATGTTGATAGTAAATACGGTCATCAGACTATTTGAACACGTGCGTACCCAGTACCAGGTTCTTACCTATTTACAAGACATGGTTGGCTTCTAGCAAAGCACCGTGCCTACCCAATTCTCCAGAAATATTCTTTAAAGGATTATATAATATTTATCAGGCGTAGTATACTAAGTATTGCGTATTACGATCCAATATCGAATGTCACATGCTAGGCCTAGTGCTGAAATTGTGTCTGCCCCGTACGAAAGATATATCGGATCACTGGCAACTAGTCTCTATAATCGAATAATAATGACATAATCATATTATCCCGATGACTGCAGTACTTAAGAGTACTAGTTTCGTATCCTACGTGATCATCATCTCCATATGACTGAAGTGATACTTCCATCTCGACATCACACCCAATACACTACGATTCTCAGTAAACCTAGAAGAAGCGTACACAGAACCTGTTAAAGCCCCAGACGACCAAAACCAAAGTGTACCGATTGTCGCAAGTATTAGCGATGCAAGTCTCAGGTTAAGACCAAATACACCTACCCTGATTCGGATTCCCATAGACACATAGTCATACTACCAATGGGATTCCGAGAGGTCTATCCAGAGTGAAGCTGTTCCCGTACCATCGGAAAACAGAACCTTCTATCACACTTGCATAAGTATCCAATACTTAAATATATGAGAACTATGCCATTAAGCTTCCATAACGAGCACAAGTGCAATACTAGCCTATTCCGCATTATCGATGTCCAGTCTCGATAATACTACGACTAGAGATATTTAATGATTAAACCTTTCATGGATTAATACTGTCTCATATCTTATTAATCCGGTATTAATCATATGGACTTTTATCATTTATATATCCAAGTAATATAATTACAAATGATAAAAGAGCAATTTCTTTTGTCACATAGTTAATTTGTACAAAGATTACCATGTTTTTTTACAAATAGTGATACTATGGGTCATAATTATCCAACACTGTCCTGGCATATTCAGCCACCAGTTCGGGTCATTAGTGATGGACCACCTCGGGTCGGCCATGAAACGCAAACAAGTCTGGTCTCTTTGTTGGGTCAGATGCCTCTGCTACCTGGGCCTGGTCCCCTTATCTAGGAAGTGAAAACCCATTTATACCATTCCTTGAAGTTATGATTTCTTGGGGGCCGAAAACCACCATCAACACATCCATTTGAAATATGTCCTTAGCAGTCTCAAAACACTGTGTTATGAAAATTTAAATTGAGTTTCAAGAGGTATTAAAACATGTCTAGAGTCACTCATATTAAAACTTTTTAAGACATTCTCAATATCTATTGGTTGAGAAACAAAGTGCCAACAACTCTATTTCTTTTGATTTCCATGTCAAGAACTTCTTAACACAACCAAGATCCTTCATTTCAAACTCACCATTCAAAATATTCTTAAACTTCTCCACCTTAATTCTATACCTACTGGCTATTAGCGTATCATCAACATACAATAGATGATACATTGCTCCACCTTGATCCAACCCTCTAAAGTAGACACTACTGTCGTACTTACTTCTGGTATAGTTGTTTAAGATCATGAACTCATCAAATCTTGTATACCACTATCTTGGGGATTTCTTTAGGCCATAAAGGGATTTGGAAAGTATGATCTTCTTTCACATTCTTTTAAAACCTTTTGGTTGAGTCATTAATAAATATTCTTCAAGCTTTCCATGAAGAAAAGCAGTCTTAATATCCATCATATCAAGTTCCATGTCAAGTAAGGTTATTATTACTAATAATATTCTAATAAAGAAGTGTTTTACCACAAGAGAGAAGATTTCATTGACATCTAACCCTTCTCTTTGTGTGAAACTCCTAGCAACAAGTCTTGTCTTGAACCTTAAGAGCTCAACTTCTGGTATGCTTTCTTTTCTCTTGATGATTCTTGCAATAGACAACCTTTTTGTCTTTTAGAGTCAACACAAAAGTCTATATCTGATTTCTAATCAAGGAAACCATTTCATCCCTCATAGCACTAAGCCCATCTTTGCTAGCTAGTGCTTATGAGAAATTATTTGGTTATTCAACCACAATGTCCATAAAACTTATGAGTATATATGAAATCAGATCAGCATAAGAATTTTTGTAGAATTAAGTATATCTTCTCGGTGGTATTATTTGCCTATTTCTATGTCATTTTCTAAATTATAACTTGATTGTCTGTGTTATCAATATGCCAAGATCCATTAGAATAAGACTGTAATATTACTATTATAACTTACATTGAAGGAAATAAAATGAAATTATTTATATATAAGTCATATCTTTAGTTTGATATCTTATATGATAAAGCCCTTGAAGTAATTTATATAGGAATCAAACAAAGCTTTGGTTTATGAGATTTTGTCATTCTAAATATTCATAGTCGTGAGATTATTAATAAAAAAACATTGATAATTCAGATAGACTAGTATAATATTATTACCGACCATTTATGAGATAGCTGTATTAGTAGTATGCCCCCTAGATTTATTGGATTAAGACAATAATATTACTATATAAACGTAGAGTGAATTAAATAAAATAGAAATGATTTATTATACAAACATTTTGTCATTAGTTTTACTTTAGATATCTTATAGAAGAAAGTCATTCGAGTGATTTATATAGGAACAAAATATAGCTTTGGTCTATTAGATCATATCACTCCCAAATACTTGTAGTTGTGGTGTTAGGAATATACCTATACCCAACTTATAGGTGGCTTTATGTACATATATTTGTAATAAAATAGGGTTGTACTTGTATGTGTAAATTCATATTACTCAATGAAATGACATTATTCATTTTATATATATATATATATATATATATTTATTTATTTAAATCTGCTTGGTATGATTGTTATATGTAATAAATCCTTGGAATAATAAGTGATGGTTTTGACGCCTTATGAGAATATTTACTCTTAAAATATTCTTAGACATAGATTTGTGAATAATTAGGACCTTCATAAATCAGAGAGACTAATATGCTGGATACGATCTGTCCTTAAGTGAGGTAGGCAATCTCATAGGCTATTGGCAGGTTCCGACCGTTTGGTGTATCACATAGGTGCATGATTGCTTTATGTCCATCAAACTACCCATAAATAGTTTTCACATGGAATATTTATCCTATATATATGTGGAAACTCTTGATTAACGATTGTATGAGTAGTCTTCCGACTTGCTGTACAAGCTTATGCATGAATCTTATAACTTTGACATTCTCTTTCTCTAGTTCACAGAGCCGATCGTAAGGTTTGATCAGATTACTCATTGTTGTTATACTTTTATCATTGTTATTGTTTATGTTTTTAATTATCAAATTCGAGAATGTAGAAACCATTTCACATACTTCCAATACCATAACACACGTTTGAATAAGAAATTAAATTTTATTATTTTCAATATGGAAAGTAAAACTCTTATTGTCTAAACATGAGACATAAATGATATTCCTAGTTAAACTAGGTATATAATAGCAATTTTCTAAATCTAAAACTAATTCACTAGGCATAGTAAGCAAGTAAGTCCCTACGAATGATGTAGCGATCTTTGCTCCATTCCCAAGTCATAGGTCAACTTCTTCATTTTGTAATTTTTTACTTCTCTTATGGTTCTGCATATTATTACATAAACAAGAACCACATTCGGTATCTAGTACCCAGGAAGTAAAGTTTGTATTATGTAAGTAGTTATCAATCATAAATGACCATGAGTTATAAACTGGAGAATCATTTTGCTTTTTTCTAGACTCTGTATTCCTTCTTGAAATGTCTCTTTTCCTATAATACAAGCAAGTGTATTTAGGCATCTTCTTCTTAATAGTATTATTATCGTTCTTTGGGGGTTTGTGCCCTACTCTTCTTAGAGCCGTTATTCTTTTGAGAAGAATTCCCCATAAGATAAATAGATGACTTATGTGGTTTAATATCCTTCTCCGTAACTTTTAGAATTTTACGAAGATATGCTAAAGTCACATCTAATTTATTCATGTGAAAGTTCACAATAAATGATTTGAAGGTATCTAGCAGTGATTGTAACATGAGATCTTGATAAATCTAATTATCCATTGTGAATTTAGACTAGAGAATTTTTCAATTGAACCGATCATTTTTAGAAAGTGATCACTAATAGGTGATCCGTCTTTCATGATGGAACAAAATATAGATTTAGATGTATTATTTATCTCCAAGCGAGTTGAAGTATAGAATAGCTCTTTTAGATGCACAATGAAGCTTTATACATCCATCTCTTTATGTTGGATTGGTAGTTCTAAAGACATAGAGCCAATCATTATACATGTTTTTTGCTTATCTTTGTCCATATTCTTTTTCCAAGCACTGAACTCATCTTGTGTTGCATCCTCAGTGAAACCTGGAGGAACATTCCTCTTAATGACATAACCAATTTTATATTTCCGTAGCACAACTTTCAAGTTACGGTACCGAACCATAAAGTTATTTCCATTGAGTTTGTGAGCATTAAGGATGATTCTTAGGGATGAGCCTTTATGTCATTAGTTTCCCATATTTATCATAGGTTCTTAATAGTTTGTGAGGGGGATGAGCCCCCTTTTATAGTGTCAAAGAAGGGTCTGAGAATGGAATGAGGAGACAGAATCCCTCCTTGGTCTCCCGCTTGTCTGATTAATTAGAGCTTGCAACGTTTGATTCATGTCCGGTTGGACATATAATTTGAAATGTAAGTCCGGTCGGCTATTAATCAGTTTGTGACTTCAGCTCATGGAAATTTGCACGTGCGTTAACCACTTTATTACATGTCTGGCCGGATGTTTAATTCGAATTTCATATCCAGCCGACCATAATCAGATCCCGTGTCTTTGGTAACTGACAATCTGAACATTCAATGACAAGTATGGCTTGTCTGATGGGATTTAGGGTTTTCATAGTGTATCTAGACGGATATCCTGGTTTGAGGGAAAGTAAGGAAGATATAAGTGATGTCCGGCTGGATTTTGGGTTATATTCCTTAGATTTCATTTCATTCCTAGTATTCATCTCGTAATTTTCCCAATTTTCAGAGGTGTCTCCGTTGGAGACTCATCATCGGGCTATACGTAAAAATACAATGTCTACAACTGGCTAGCTAACTAATATTAAATGAAGGATTTGAGAGAGGCAAGTTATGTTCTTGGGATTCAAATCTTTCAGAATCACAATAAATGACTATTAACATTGTCTCAAGTATCGTATAGCGATATAATACTTATGTGATTTATGATGCAAGATTCTAAGAAAAGGTAATTTACCTTATTAGCATGAAGTTGAGTTGTCTAGGGGATAATATCCCAAGGCACCTCAAGATAAGGATATGGGATGGATTCTCTATGCTTCAGCATTAGACAGTCTCTTGTACGTCTTGTTATGCACAAGACTTGACGTTTTCTTTAAAGTGGGAATAGTTAGTAAATATTAGTTCAACCTAGGACTGTATCACTGGGTGGTGGTTAAGACTATTCTCAATTATCTTCGGAGAACGAGAAATTATATGATTATATATTATGCATAGGATTTGATCCAGAAAAGATATATTGATTATAATTTTTAATCGAATATAGATTATTGAAAATTTACATCCGAATCAGCATTAACCCTTGGTTGTGGAGCCATAATATAGAGGAGTATAAAATAATCTTGCATTGCTGACTACATAATGGAAGTTGAATGTGTAGCAACTTGTGAAGTAGCTAAACAAGTTGTATGACTCCAAAAAATTCTTAGCAAATCTATAAGTTGTTCAAGACAGGGATAAACTACTTATATTTTATTGTGATAATAGTGATGCAATGGCCAACACCAAAAAACCAAGAGGCCACAAACTTGGGAAATATATATAGAGAAAATATCATCTAATTAGAGAGATAGTACAAAGGGGATACGTGATGATAGTACAAAGGGGAGACGTGACGGTTATTGTAACATCCCGCCAAAGGCAGAATACTACCAGTATGAGACATGAATAAACCATATCCCTAAACCTCAATTCTAACGAAATGGGCGTGCACCCTAAAATTAGACAACCCATAACACAGTCCAATACCAAAACGACCTATAATAAATATCAGATATGCAAAAAGACCTCTGGTCCCAACCCAAGATATATCAATTCTCAAGATCAATACTCAAAGGCTCCGTGACCACAATTATTCATACAAATCAAACTATTATTTACATACATAAAGGAACATGCATTGCACGATCAAAACATAACAAGCATAACTCATAGACTTCTACGACATCTCCCAAAACTCTAGAGTGGCTGATTGTAACTTAGGTGATTTGTCGCCCCGAACATGACATTCCAAAACTTAAATGACTTACTGATCTAGTTACCAACCTGTAAAACTGACAAACTGTTGTGGGTGAGTTATAAAACTCAATAAGTAACCACACTCATACTATGTAAGGCAAAAATAAATCTTGAAAACAATGTGTATATATAGTCATTTAGAAAACCTTTACCCTATGTTATATTCTTTGCGCTCTATATATATAAAGTCTTCTGAAAATATTTACATAAACCGATCTAGAAATAGAGTTCATTACGCATACTAAATACATAACTCGAGACTTTAAACAAAATTGTAATGTCCAAAATATATGCATTCTAGGATTAATCTCTTTTATCATATAACCGAGAATGATACATGTTTGAAATATCATCAAATCGAAAAGTTTAAAACTTTCATTAATAACAAGTTAAGCATTAATATTTTATACGAATAATCTCTCGAACGGTCCACATTCAAATTACATATACATGATTAGAAGCCTACCTTGTGCCAGTTACCAAAAATTCTACATAACTATCGTAAAATAATCCTCAAAAGCAAATCGACTAAATATATAAAAATATATCAGAAACGAATGAGAGAAACATCCAAAATATATTTACGCAAACCATATACCGACGCGATCAAATGAAGCTCGTATGAGACTCATTACCTGTTTTAGAATAGTTATGATATGAATTTCGTCTGAACGGATGCCCTAACCAAAACTACTATGACATAAGCTAAATCATCATCCAAACTAATCACACACACATTACCATTACGGATGCAACATAGTCAATCTCACCCATTATCAGAAATGAAAAACATAATATAAATTCCACACCGTCAATCTTATCCACAATCAGAAACGAAAATCATAATACAAATTTCATAAGGTCAAACTTATCCACCATCAAATACGAAAATCATAATACAAATTCTATATAGTCAATCTCATATACAATCAGAAAACATAAATCATAATACAAATTCAATATAGTCATAAATCCGTATTAGGAGTCCAATAACAAACACATTGGATGAATAAACCAGTCGTCTAATGTCCGAGTTACATGATATGATCGGATATTTACCGAAATAAGACCATGTTAACGGAGGGTAGCGGGTCGGTCCACTACAGCTGGACAAGACCCTATACATGCACCATAGAGGTTTCTAAACATAAAATAGTAAAAATATAGTATGTACACCGTGAAGAAAACATATCATACCGTATCAAAAAAAAATCAAATATATATTTCGTTTTAAATGTTTTTTTTTTAAAACAAACTTCTTAAAATACTTTCGGAAAATAAATAACCAAGAACATTCATCCACATGTCAAGCACATCACACAACACATATCAAATTCATCATCCATTGACAAATAACTCATAAATTATAAAATAATAATATTATATCACATACTTATTCTAAATACGGGTATACCGATATATCTATATACACACACCTATATATCTCATATACAAAACAAACAACAAATAATACAATATGTATTCACAACATGGAATACTTACCTGGTCTCGCGAACACTCTTGATCCTAATCAAATCTATCAAAATAAATTGTGAAACACTGTCAGAATCGCAGTTTTACGAAAATTCTCAACTTAGCTAGAACAAACCTCCGGATCTTCTTGGAACACTCAATTCAAGTTAGATTCCAACGATTTCAGTCTGGACTCTTAAAAATCTTATACTACAAATTCATAATATAACATTGACTTTTCGATCTAAAACCCGAAAATTCCCTAAAAATTCGAAAACGTTACAAACAGATTCGAGGCCTTTTAGATCTTTTTTATTTTCTGTCGAAACCTTTCTAATACTAATAATATATCATAATATACCATTCTAAGACATCCAATTAGCTTAAATCTTTGAATTCGTATTTTTGAAAAATCTTCTGAAAAAATTTCTGAAAACGCTATAGAAGGATCCTAGACCCTCTGACACTTTCCGGAATCACCTAAATATCATAATAACATCATAATTAACCCATATATATCATTATTTTCGTCTAAACATTGACGTACATAAATTTGAGTTTTACCAAAAACTCGCTTCACCGATTTTTTTACATCCGAACTAGATCTATCTAATTCGTTTCGATTTCACTTGGATTCTAACAACAATAAAAAATCAATACATTTTAGCTTATTCAATTTATTACATGTCAATTTGTTACACCACAACACTACTGGAAGCATCCAAATATAAACTAACTACACTAAAATTGTGAGATTTTTACCGGGATGTCTTACTGAGATTCTAAGGGTACCATCAGGCTCCCAACGCTCCCATGAACGCTTAGGAATTGACGAAACTTGAATCAAAGCAACTGTATGAATACGTATCACTATTCATGTTTCGTTCTTGCCTTATTTTGCATGAAATCGAGTGTCGATAGACAAAATCATCACCAGAGCCTCATAGTAAATTCCAAGATCTTTGATTTAGTGGGTGGCTTGACCCATGGATCAAAGCGACGAGCCGAAACCGATATTATTTAGGTGCATGCATTCTCCTCAATTTCTTGACATTTTCTGACGATTTCAGGGCTGTCGCCGGCCACTACTTGATGTAGAGTGGCCAGAAGTCCCTAAGCATGCTAGCGCACCGACCAGTGGTGGCCGAATGGTCAGCCGATGGCTATCTCCTTTCTTGGGCGTGGGTGGGGGTGGAATATGTGGTTTTGTGAATTTTAGGCCATTTCGTGATTAATTAGAAGTTCTGGGTATTTATAATAAATTTTCAGAAAAATTACAAAACAGCCTCTTTGAAATTTCAAATAAGTCCATAACATTGGGCTCTTTCAGAAATTCATATTCTTAGGCTCTTCTGATAAATTTCAAAATGTGATTAACATGAAAGTTATCCATCTTCGAAAAACCTTTCCAACGGATCAAAAATCAGTTCAATCGTAGTTCATTTGTTATTTTTATGGTTGGAAAATCAAAACTTCCTCATATAGAAATATCTAAAAATAAAATACGCGTAACCGATCTTCTCAAATTACATGATTTTCAAAATTTAGAAACACCACTTCAAGTCATTCTGATATATTTTTCAACACTCAAATGCTTATTCTCTAATATCATTTCGTTTCGAGTCCTAAATTTTGATCCAAGAGCCTTCCAAAACTGTTTTGAAAATTCGGGATATTACAATTATGGAGTTTAGCTGATATGTTATAAGGACCTTAACAGCTAAACTGTTTAAAGGTTATCTAGAGGGTCTAGGCTTGCGAGACATGTCTCATTTGCTCTAGGACAAGTGGGAAATTGTCAAGGTTTATGCCATAAGAGTTGTATGTATTAAATAAATGTTGAAATAAATAAAAACATATATTTTACATTCATCTGTTTGTTTAGATTTTGCAAATTATAAATTATCATAAATATCCTAAATCGCTTATATAATCTAACTCTATATATAATATATGCAACATATACAAAGGGATTCAAGTTTGAGATCAGTAATCTTAAATAGTCCATAGAGAGTAAACAAAGCTGAGTATTTTGTTTATGGTTTATATACAGTTACGATTCATTTATTATTTGATTATGATGATGAAATCATAAATATTTATGTAGTGACATATAAATGAAGGTGGCTGTATAATATGATTTTACAACATTGGATCATGATAGAGAGGATTTCTTTAGAAGATATGTTAGATAAATAAATTTATATCTATCTAAACGATGAACATATATGCGTTGATCTAAATCCTAAGTGTTATATAAACTAATGTGTGTTAGATTGTGTCTTTTGATTTATATGGGTGAGATTGATATGGATTTCAATCAATAATATCATACTTTAGAGACACAGTTTAATATGTAACGGGAAACATTTAACAAAATATTAGAATCTAGTCATTCTTATAAAGAAATAGATAAGTATTTCCTTGAGTGCTGATGAGCGGAAAATATATCAATATTTACCGCTACTTTTACTTAATATTTTGTTTAGTTTCTCGGGTTTGATGAAAGTTTTGATGTGTTTTAGTTTATTTTACAGATAAAATAATATTGGGACACAATGAAATCATTTAGGACGAAATTTGGGTCAAATAAGGGCAAAAATTGAACTTGACATATTAATTTTGGAGATTGGAAACTTGAAAGGGAGTTTTAACGAAGTGCAGTTTTGGAAATTCCAGTTTTGTGCATCTGTCGTAATTTGGGCATAACAATTTACTCCGATATCGGATTGTGCTGATTCAAGTTCCAGATTAAAGAAGACTCAAAGATCTACAGCTTTGAAAGACAACATAATTTCTAATTCTGAATATTTCATGCCCGAAATTGATGAACCATCCAGAAGTGTGTTGTGTGTAATTATTAAAGTCACTTTCAATCATTTTCAAAGCAAAAAATAAATTAATAAATAAATAATAAAAATTATCAAATCATCACCAAACATGATAAGAGATTAGTGGATCAATTAATAATGGATTTGGTGGAGCAAATAGTGGAGCAATTAGTGGAGCAATTAATAATTGATTTGGTGGATGATTTGATGGAGGTAAAATTTTGCCTATAAATACCAAGTCATTTCATTTGTAAAATTCATACTTTCTTCTAAGGAATTCCTTAAGAATACTACGAGAAGATTGTATCTTGTTGTTTATTTATAGCTTTTAGTAATAATTTCCGCTTTCGCACTTTCTTTTCTTTACTTTTCAGTTTTTACTTTCCGCAATTTACTTTTACGCACAGTACTTTTCTTTCTTTAATTTTCAGTTTTTACTTTCAGCAATTTACTTTCAGCAATTTACTTTCAGCATTAACTTTTCAGCATTTAATTTTCAGTAATTTACTTTATGTCTTTTATTTTATTTAAGTTTTTTTTACTACCTGTAAATATGTGTCGTAACTAAGCCAGTTATCTGGGGTTGTGTGATGAAATCCAATATCACCGGTTTATAAGGGGTTAGATTATAGCTTGGGTAATATAAAGATTTATTTATTGAGTTTTATCTTAATATTTTTTTCATTAACTGGCCATTAATAAAATGAACTGGGAAACTTAAAATGAACTAGACATAGGGATTTTAAGTTTAAGACCTTAGACTCAATAGTCCACGATCTTCCTTGAGGATATATAACCCTTTAATAGATTTCCTTACTAGATAGACATATACCTGTCGGGCGAGGGTAGCCATAATTGGAACTTAAACTTAATGAATCCAGATAATTTGGTTGACATAGACATATGGTTCAATTGGGTTAAACTGGGTATTTATGTCTGACCATCGGCATAGGCTTACACATAATTTAGTGTTCCAGGTTAATAAATCAATATATTACCCAACTTTAAGATAACCACTTCATCTTTAAAATGATATTGGAAGAAATCACAACCCTATATAGTTTTTAATATTTAAATTTCTTAAAACCTACTTTCGAACAATTTTATTTACTTGTTTTTAAATTTAGAATCGTCACCATTTCAAATCAATCAAATAACCTGTTAGATACTAGTAATCATTTGACTTCATAAAATTAATAGATTAGATATTAAGTCCTCGTGGGATCGATATTTTTATACTACTTGAACGATACGTGCACTTGCGTTATACGTGTGTGTTTACGCCGGTCAAGTTTTTGGCGCCGTTGCCGGGGACTTATTTATCTTTTAATATTAGTTTAAAGGTTAGATACGTTACTTGTATTTAATTTCTTTTTACTTCTTGTTTTTGTTTTCTTATGTTTCAGGTTCTCGGAAAGTACATGAGACGAACCAGAAGCTTTGAACTTCGACCGCTTGACCCAGAAATTGAAAGAACCATCAGACAGTTGAGAGGGAAAGGCGAGAAGGCCAATAAGCTTTAGTCAACAAGGAACCTGAAACTTTGAACGTTGCACCACCAATTCCCATTCGAGACAGAACCATTCCGGTGGTTGACAGACTCATTTCTGAATTGTAATTCCTCCCTTACCTTACCAGCAAATGATGTGACATCAAAACATGCATTCAGATGATTCAGCAGTCAGTTCAATTTGGGGGGAATACAACTGAAGATCCTAATGCCCACATCAGCAACTTCCTGGAAGTTTACGGCACTTTCAATTACAACCGAGAGAAGCTGAAGAAGCAATGAGATTGCGTGTTTTCCCATACTCCTGAAGGACATAGCTAAAGCTTGGCTACATTCACTAACACAGGTTCCATCACAACTTGGAACACTTTAGCCACCAAATTTCTTGCAAAGTACTTTCCACCAGCCAGAACCGGAAAACTGAGAAATGACATCACATCCTTTGTACAATAAGATTCAGAATCCCTCTGCGAAGCTTGGGAAAGGTATAAAGATTTGCTCCGGAAATGTCCTCACCATGAGATTCCAAAATTGCTTCAAGTCCAAACATTCTATAATGGGCTTTCTGGAATAATGAGAACCACAATTGATGCTGCTGCTGGAGGAGCCTTGATGGCAAAAGGAGAAGATCAAGCCTGGGACCTAATCGAAGAAATGGCCAACAACAATTCCTTGTGGCCAACAGAAAGGAGCATGATCCAAAGAATTGCAGGAATTTATGAAAGTGGAGCCAATACAGCAGTCAACGCCAAGCTAGATCAGATATGCAAATTCATGGAGACTCTTACCACTGGATCCACAAGTTCACCATATGGAGGAGCACCAGAGTCGAACCAACTTGAAGAGACGGTGAATTATGTCAACAATTTCAACAGACAGGGGAACAATCCATATTCCAACACCTACAACCCATGGTGGAGGAATCATCCCAATTTTTCATGGAGCAACAATTCAGGCCAACAGCAGAACTATCCACCTGAATTCCAGCAACAGAACAAAAGCCAGGAGCAGGCAAATGAACCAGGAATAACAGAAGTGTTGACCCACTTGAAAAAGATAGAAGCAAAACACGACTCTCAAGTAGCAAGATATGATACTATGTTTCAATCTCAAGCAGCAAGATATGATGCTATGTTTCAATCCCAATCAGCATTAATTCAAAGTCAATCTGCTTCTATTAAAGCACTGGAGAATCAAATTGGACAACTGGTAAATGCTCAGAGTTACAGACCGCCAGGTACCCTTCCTAGCAACACAGAGCCAAATCCAAGAAACATGGGGAAGGAACAATGTCATGCCATCATGTTTAAAAGCGGTACTGAAATCAACAAAGATGTTGGAGCCAAAACAGCTGATGAGGAAGTTCCAAAAGAAACAAAGCAACAGATGGAGGAAAAAGAAGCAAAGGAAAAAGAACAAATCATTCCACCTCCACATTTCCTCAACGTCTTCAGAAGAACAAATTGGACAAGCAGTTTTCTCGGTTCCTGGAGATCTTTAAAAAGCTGCATATCAACATTCCATTTGCAAAAGCGTTGGAACAAATGCCCAGCTATGCCAAATTCATGAAAGACATTCTTTCACGAAAGCGGAGATTGGGATATACAAGACAGTAGCATTATCAGAAGAATGCAGCGCCATCATTCAGAGAAAACTTCCTCCAAAGTTGAAAGATCCTGGCAGTTTCACTGTTCCTTGCACCATAGGAGAACATGACTTCGGTAAGGCTCTGTGTGATTTAGGTGCAAGTTTTAACTTGATGCATTTTTCTATTTTCAGGAAACTGCAGATTGGAGAAACAATGCCCACTTCAGTCTCTCTATAACTTGCTGATAGAACTCTCGTATTTCCAAGAGGCGTAGTTGAGGATGTGCTGGTCAAGGTTGACAAATTCATTTTCCCAGCAGATTTTATTGTCCTTGATATGGAGGAAGACGAAGACGTGCCGATCATTCTCGGGAGACCATTCTTGGCTACAGGTTGAACCATTATTGATGTACAAAAATGAGAATTAACCATGAGGGTACAAGACCAAGAAGTAACATTCAATGTTTTCAAGGCCATGAATTTCCCGAAGATGAAAAGAATGAGGAATGTTTCAGACTTGATGTGATACACAGTACCATTCAGAACTCTAATGCAATGCAAAGTTCTACTGACAAACTTAAAACATGTCAATTACCTATGGAGCCTGAAGATAAAGCGCACTGCGTACTGAAGAAGCCTATTCTTGCACTACAAGCAACAGAAGAGAAAAAGTTCCACCAGCTCAACGAATTGGAGGAATTTCACATACATCCTTTTGAGGATGCCAAATTGTACAAGGAAAAGGCAAGGAAAAGACATGATGAGAAGTTAGTGCGCATACAACTGGAACCAGGGCAGAAGGTACTGTTAAACAAATCAATGGTGAAATTATTCCCATGGAAGCCAAAATCACGGTGGTCAGGTCCATTTGTGATCACCAAGGTTTTACCAGATAGAGCCGTTGAGGTACATGATCCTGACTCCAACAAAACTTTCAAGGTTAAAAACAAGCGTGTCAAGCACTACTGGGGAGAATCATTTGAGCGACAAAAAGAAAGTGTTACACTTTCAGATCCAGCTTAACGTTCGAGAAGTCAAGTCTGGCTGACGACTTTAAACTTAGCGCTAGCAGGGAGGCAACCCATGCAATTTGTGTATATATTGTGATCTGGTGTGTTTTATTTTTGTGTGTTTAGTTTTTGCAGATTAAGTCATTTCAAGATGGAAGAAGCTCTCGCAAATCTTCACAAGCAATTTCATTCTCTCCCTAAAAAATCTCTGATGAAAGTATACAAAGCTCGCTTGGAAAAGATGAGATTATTGATGATCAAAGGTATTCCTACTGACATTCGTTGGGTAATTGAAGCACGGGTCCGATTGGCATGTGAGTCTTCTGACTTTTTATTAAAAATCTGTCTGGTTTTGGAAGAAGCACCTATGCAAAGAAACGTAGAGCTAAGCAAATGAGTGTTTGTTATAAATGTGTACGCTGGAATCTGAGATCTGATAGAAATTTAGGACAAAAATATTACTCTTTATCAACTACACTTGTGACTGTTGTGGATAAAAATGAGATTGATTAATACTTTGTTGGCTGTGTATATGGAGAATGGTAAATATAATCGGAGAATTTACTTATTTGGTAATTTAGAATGAAACCAAAACAACTATTGACTTGGAGTAGAGTTTCACCTGATTAGTCACTAACTTCTTTATTCTCTTTCTCTTGTCTTTTTGCTTTGTGTTGCATTAGTTTTATTATCTTTTTTACTTTTGTAAAACGTTTGTGGGTATCATTGTTGTAAGCCCTCACGAGACTATAACTCGTCCACTAGGGACACCTAGGGGTTTAAAGGCTTGTTGAATATGCTAAATGCAACCGTGATCCCTACGAAAGTGGCTTAGTTTAATTTTAATTGTTTCTTGTATTTATTATTGTTTTGTTGCTCGAGGACTAGCAAAATGTTAGGTTTGGGGGGGGTGATGATGCGGAAAATATATCAATATTTACCGCCCCTTTTACTTAATATTTTTTTAGTTTCTCGGGTTTGATGAACGTTTGATGTGTTTTAGTTTATTTTGCAGATAAAATAATATTGGGACATAATGAATCATTTAGGACGAAATGTGGGTCAAATAAGGGCAAAAATTGGACTTGACATATTAATTTTGGAGATTGGAAACTTGAAAGGGAGTTTTAACGAAGTGCAGTTTTGGAAATTCCAGTTTTGTGCATCTGTCGTAATTTGGGCATAACATTTTACTTCGATATCGGATTGAGCTAATTCAAGTTCCAGATTAAAGAAGACTCAAAGATCTACTACTTTGAAATACAAAATAATTTCTAACTCTGAAGATTTCATGCCCGAAATTGATGAACCATCCAGAAGTGTGTTGTGTGTAATTATTAAAGTCACTTTCAATCATTTTCAAAGCAAAAAATAAATTAATAAATAAATAATAAAAATTATCAAATCATCACCAAACATGATAAGAGATTAGTGGAGCAATTAATAATGGATTTGGTGGAGTAATTAGTGGGGCAATTAGTGGAGTAATTAATATTGATTTGGTGGATGATTTGATGGAGGTAAAATTTTGCCTATAAATACCAAGCCATTCATTGTAAAATTCATACTTTCTTCTAAGGAATTCCTTAAGAATACTGAGAAGATTGTATCTTATTTGTTTATTTATAGCTTTAGTAATTAATTTCCGCTTTCACACTTTCTTTTCTTTACTTTTCAGTTTTTACTTTCCGCAATTTACTTTTACGCACAGTACTTTTCTTTCTTTTATTTTCAGTTTTTACTTTTCAGCAATTTACTTTCAGCAATTTACTTTCAGCATTTACTTTCAGCATTTAATTTTCAGTATTTAATTTTCAGTAATTTACTTTATGTCTTTTATTTATTTTTATTTTTTTACTACCCGTAAATATGTGTCGTAACTAAGCCAGTTATCTGGGGTTGTGATGAAATCCAATATCACCGGTTTATAAGGGGTTAGATTATAGCTTGGGTAATATAAAGATTTATTTATTGAGTCTTAATCTTAATGTTTTTTTCATTAACTGGCCATTAATAAAATTGAATTGGGAAACTTAAAATGAACTAGACATATGGATTTTAAGTATAAGACCTTAGACTCAATAGTCCACGATCTTCCTTGAGGATAGATAACCCTTTAATAGATTTCCTTACAGGATACACATATACCTGTCGGGCGGGTAGCCATAATTGGAACTTAAACTTAATGAATCCAGATAATTTGGTTGACATAGATATATGGTTCAATTGGGTTAAACTGGGTATTTGTGTCTGACCATCGACAGATGCTTACACATAATTTAGTGTTCCAGGTTAATAAATCAATATATTACCCAACTTTAAGATAAACACTTCATCTTTAAAATGATATTGGAAGAAATCACAACCCTATATAGTTTTTTATATTGAATTTTCTTAAAACCTACTTTCGAACAATTTTATTTACATTTTTTTTAAATTTAGAATCGTCACCATTTCAAATCAATCAAACAACCTGTTAGATATTAGTAATCATTTGACTTCATAAAATTAATAGATTAGATATAAAGTCCTCGTGGGATCGATATTTTTATACTACTTGAACGATACGTGCGCTTGCGTTATACGTGTGTGTTTACGCCGGTCAAGTGCTGATTATGTACTTGAATAATAAGAGCGCTCGTATTTATACAAAATACTTAATGATAAAAGATATAATTATAAAGGTATAATAGATTTTATGACCTATCTCCAATTATGAAGTACTTTTGGAGGTTCAAACTATATGCAATGATTAATTCAATTGACGTAATTCATTTACAGTGATGAAAGATAACTTTGTGTTTTTAGTGGAATGACCCCAAAGTTAATAATACAGAATTATTTATTAAAGAGTTCAATCATTAATTCCAATTTTATGGGAGCTCAAAACTATCGGTTCATTTGGTCTCATGTTTACCTCATAATCACTATAATAAATGATTATATAGTCCAATTAAATGATAGACAAATAGCTTGAATAATTAAGATATTATAAACTAAGTAAATAATGATTTCAATTATTATTTATATTGATCTAAATTAACAACTATATAATAATTTAATTATTTATAGTTTCCCGCCAATGATTATTTGATAATCATTTATTTAAAATTAAAATAAATAATTTTAGAAATAAATTAATTATCGGATAATTAATAATTTCAAGATAATTTATTTAATTTAGAAACCTAATTTCCTATTTTTAATTAATTAAGTTCAAAAGAGTTTTAAAATAAACTAAAATTACTAATTTTGAAAGAGTATCAAAACAATGATTAAAGTTATTAAGGAGTAGTATAATTTTGGGAAAATAAAATTTTATTTCCCCTTTTACCGTGTATACCTAGTATGATTATGATGATGATCAAAAGGATGGGTATTTAAAGAAAACTTTTTTTTTTTTTTGTTTTACTCTAATCCCATTATTAAACAGTATTCATGAAAAACACAAAGAATTTGGAACCTTGTGGCCGCATATTACAAGAAGAAATTATGGTTACAGAAATAGTTTCTACAATAAGGGAAAAAGAATAAAACATGATCAAAATAGTTTTGATTGTGATCTAAATCAAAATCTTTCAAAAATATATGAGCATCCACACGTCCATATGTGTCTTTTTTTTTTTTTTTTTTTATGGGGAATCATAAGTAGGAAGATTAAATAGAATTCACAAAGAGAAAGAAATTATAAAATTTTTAAAACTCCTAGTAATCCACTTCAGTACGCACATTTAGTGAATGAGAAAGTTCCCGTCGCACTCTACAATTGGCATCAGATTAAATTTTTCCCCTACTCTCTTTAATTTTGATGTATTTTATGAGTTGGCACTGTGGTTGCCACTGCATGCAAACATGTGCACCGAAAGTTGAAGAGAAAGGAGCCGAAAGTAGAAAGCAATCCCTGCCAACTTGCATGCAAAGTTGGCAAAACGTGTCCAAGACGTGTGACACTGTTCACGCGTCTTGGGCACTATAAATTGGAGTCCTAAGCTCAGTTTTTATCATCCCAGAAATCCCAGAACTCATAAGTGAGTGTATAATAGAGAGTAAAGTGTTTGAGAGTTTTTTTGTAAAGCTTGGATTTGTAAGTTTTGTAATTCTTTGTTTAGTGTGATAATAAAGAAGAGTTTTCTCTCAATTCACCTCTATTGTGTGTGTTTCACCACAACAAGTGGTATCAGTAGCTAATGTTACTCGTAGGGATCCCGAAACTCGGAAACAGAGCTTCGGTTCGGAAAGTCGATTTCGACGAAAGTTGTCGAAAATCGATTTTGAGGATACCATCAAACTTTTCACGGCGAGACGAGCATGGTGGTATTTTCCGGCGATCTAACGGAGGTCCCAGTCAGTTGCACGCGTCGCACGCGCCAACCAGAACCTCATTCACGCGCCGGTCACGCGCACGTGCATTGCACGCGCTCTGAAGGTTGAAGATGATGCTACGTCAGCAGTCCAGTCAACGGCCACGTCATCTGCCACGTCATCGCCATGTCAGCAACTGTCACGTCAGCAGTGCCACGTCAGCGGAGACTAGTAAATTTCAGATAGGTCCATATACTTTCTGAAAATTACATTTTAGTCCCTGAAATTTTCCGTAATTGCACTTTGGCCCATGAACTTTCAAAAAATTTCACTTTCACCCATGTAATTTTTGAAATTTGCAATTTGGCCCCTGTGTCGGATTTTGACAAACGAAGTGTCATTTCCACCATTTTTGACCATTCCGGACGCAACGGTGAGCTCCGTGTGTTTTGAAATTCTACTTAGAATTTTTATGATGGATGGGGGCAACGGAAAATAGTTTTGTTAACCAGTACCAATTATTTCACATGGAGAGGAATGATGAAAGACATTCTTTATGTGAATGACTATGACGGATCGGTTATTTCTGGAGCAGAAACCAGAAGGAATGTCCGATGAGAAGTGGGCAATCTTCACCTGAAAAAATGCATAGTACTATTCTATTCGTCAGTGAATCGACGATAGTATCGTCAACCATGTCAGTGAAGAATGCACGTGTCTTATGGGAAAGCTGGAGGAGCTTTTCCGAGCAAAGACTGGCAACAACAAGCTGTACTACATCAATAAAAATGATGGGTTTGAAATACCAGGAAGATACAGCTGTGGCGGACCATATCAACGATTTCCTCGGCACCATGAAAGAATTATCGGGATTGGGCATAAACTTCGGGTGATGGGGTAAATGGCTTAATACTCCTTAATACATTACCAGAATCTTGGGAAACGTTCAGATCTACGGTGATAAAATCAGCCGCAGATGGGAAAGTCACTATGGAGATGGCGAAAAACCAGGATTCGAGGAAAAAAAAAAGAGGACTAGAATGCAGGAGGAGTCAGCATCAGCCTCAACCTCAGAAGCTCTAGTGACAGAAAAGAACACCAGAAGGGTAGGAGTAAAAGCCGAGGCCCAGGTAGACCAGACAAGAACCGAGGTAATCAAGAACTAAAGATATGGGTGCTATCACTGCAAAAAGAAAGGCCATATGAAGAGAGGGATTGCTACAAACTGAGAACGATCAGTCCAGGAGAGATGGTGACTCTAACCAAGAAAGAGTTGCTACTACCACCGATAAAACCTCCAAAGAATTCCGTATTATATACGAAGAAGATGTTGTGAATCTTTCCAGCCACGAGACTAGTTGGGTGATAGATAGTGGCGCCTCCATACACGCCACATCTCGCAGAGACTTCTTTTCATCTTACACGACAGGGGACTACGGTGCTGTAAGGATGGGGAATGACGGCCAGTCCAAAGTCGTCGATATTGGAGACATATGCATTGAAACAGACAACGGGACAAGGCTAGTGTTGAAGGGAGTCAAGCAGATCCCAGATATCCGGTTAAATCTGATCTCAACAGGCAAGCTGGATGATGAAGGTTTTTACAGCACCTTTAGTGACAGAATCTGGAAGCTCACTAAAGGATCAATGGTGGTGGCACGAGGTAAGAAAGACTCAACTCTGTATTTGATGCATGCTAAGATTTCCAATAGTAACATAAATACAGTCAACAGTAATGAGGTAGCCGAGCTATGGCATAAAAAGCTCGGTCACATGAGTCAAATGGGGATGAAGATATTACGCAAGCGGAATTTTCTTCCGAATTGAAGAAATCACACTTACGGAAGTGTGAACATTGCATGGCTGGAAAGCATAACAGAGTGTCCTTCCAGAGCTCCCCGCCTCAACGGAAACCGGAGGTACTTGACCTCATACATTCAGATGTATGTGGTCTGATGCAGACACGAACACTTGGAGGGTCACTTTACTTTGTGACATTCATAGACGACCATTCAAGGAAGACATGGGTATACACCTTGAAGAGAAAAGATCAAGTATTGGGAATGATCAATGAGTTTCACGCCCTGGTGGAGAGATAAACCGGCAAGAAACTCAAATGCATCAGAACAGACAACAGTAGAGAATACAAAGGTCCGTTTGATCAGTACTGCAAGACGCAAGGAATCCGACATCAAACGACACCTTTGAAGACACCTCAGCTGAATGGCCTAGCTGAGAGGATGAACAAAACCTTGTGCGAAAGGGTCAGAAGCTTGCTGTCACAAGCCAAGCTGCCGAAGACATTTTGGGGGGAGGCACTCAACACAACAGTACATGTTTTGAACATGTCCCTGGCGGTCGCACTGAAAGGTAATGTTCTTAACCAAGTTTGGACAGGTAAAGAAGTGTCATATTAACACTTGCATGTCTTTGGGTGTAAAGCTTTTGTACACATCCTAAATGACGAGAGATCCAAGCTTGATGCAAAGACACGATAGTGTGTCTTTATTGGCTATGGTCAGGATGATTTCGGCTACAAATTGTATGATCCTATTGAGAAGAAAATTGTCAGAAGCCGAGATGTTGTTTTTGTTGAAGACCGGACCATAGAAGATATCAGGAAGGAATTGAAGACAATGCCCCAGCAATATAGAGATGTGAATCCAGAACCTCATACACCGGTGCCAGTACAAGTTGAAGATGAGGTTCCCAGACATGAGGGTACATGTGATGAAGCTCCCAGAGATGATGGTCATGATTAACCACCAGTACCAGAAGCTACACCAACAGTTCCACAGAGAATGTCTGACAGAGAAAGACGACCTTCAATGAAATACTCTGCATTTGAGTATGTGCTGCTTACTGATGGGGGAGAACCCGAGAGCTACAAGGAGGCTGTGGAAACAGATGACAAACAAAAGTGGGAGGAAGCCATGCAAGATGAGATGAAATCGTTGCATGACAATCACACTTTTGAGTTGGTGAAATTTCCAAGAGGCAAAAGGGCTTTGAAGAACAAATGGGTGTACAGAGTGAAGCAACATGAGCACACTTCACAACTCCGGTACAAAGCCAGACTAGTCGTCAAGGGATTCAATCAAAGAAAAGGCATTGACTTCGATGAAATCTTCTCTCCAGTTGTGAAGATGTCATCCATCAGAGTGGTACTCAGCTTAGCAGCAAGCCTCGACCTGGAAGTTGAGCAAATGGATGTCAAGACCGCATTTCTTCAAGGAGATCTGGAAGAAGAAATTTATATAGAGCAACCAGAAGGCTTCAGAGTCAAAGGAAAAGAGGACATGTGTGCAGACTCAAGAAAAGCCTCTACGGTTTGAAACAGGCACCGAGACAGTGGTACGTGAAGTTCGAGTCAGTTATGGGGGAGCATGGATACAAGAAGACCACTTCAGACCATTGTGTTTTCGTTCAGAAATTTTCTGACGATGACTTTATCATCTTACTGCTGTATGTAGATGATATGTTAATAGTTGGCCAGAATCAATCAAGGATTGATAATTCGAAGCAGCAACTGAGTAAGTCTTTTGAGATGAAAGACTTGGGGCCAGCTAAACATATTCTTGGCATCAGGATCGGTCGTGATCGGGAAGCCAGGAGGTTATACTTGTCACAGGAGGAGTACATCGAGAAAGTACTTTAGAGATTTCAGATGGACAAGGCTAAAGTGGTTAGCACTCCTCTTGCTACCCACTTTAGATTGAGTACACAACAGAGTCCCTCTACTGAGACATGGAAGGAGGAAATGAAACAGGTTCCATACACCTCAACAGTGGGAAGTCTTATGTATGCCATGGTGTGCACGAGGCCAGACTTAGCACACGCAGTTGGATTGGTCAGCCGGTTTATGTCAAACCCAGGAAAAGAACACTGGAATGCTATCAAATGGATTATGCGGTATCTTCGAGGCACATCCAAGATGAGATTATGTTTTGGAAGCAGCGACAAGCCAGTGTTGATGGGCTACACCGATTCAGATATGGCAGGAGATGTGGATACCCGAAAGTCTACTTCGGGGTATCTGATTACTCTCTCAGGGGGAGCTGTGGCATGACAGTCGAGGTTGCAGAGATGTGTTGCACTTTCTACAACAGAGGCAGAATTCATTGCACTTACAGAAGCTTGCAAGGAATTGCTGTGGATGAAGACATTCGTCCATGAATTGAGTTTCAAGCAGGAGAAGTACACTTTGTACTGTGATAGCCAGAGTGCTATTTATCTCGGTAAAAATTCCACCTTTCATTCGAGGTCAAAACATATCGATGTGAGGAATCACTGGATACAGGACGTCCTGAGCTCAAGGCTGTTAGAACTCAGGAAAATTCACACCGATGACAACGGTGCCGATATGTTCACCAAGGTTTTACCGAGTGAGAAGCTTGAAATATGTCGTGTCATAGCCGGGATGACAAAACTCTCCACATAGTCAGAGTGGGGAGATTCAGAGAACTACGATTGGCTTGATCCCAACTCAGGGTACGTAGGTAGTCATACAGATGCAGCCAGGGGTGGATCCTTTTGAAGATCCGGTTTGGATGATTAATGGTTGGCTGGCTCAGATTTTGGGAAAATCTTCACCGATTGGGAGATTTGTTGGTTGCCAGCATGCAGTGCATGCAAACATGTGCACCGAAAGTTGAAGAGAAAGGAGCCGAAAGTAGAAAGCAACCCCTGCCAACTTGCATGCAAAGTTGGCAAAACGTGTCCAAGACGTGTGGCATTGTTCACGCGTCTTGGGCACTATAAATTGGAGTCCTAAGCTCAGTTTTTATCATCCCAAAAATCCCAGAACTCATAAGTGAATGTATAATAGAGAGTAAAGTGTTTGAGAATTTTTTTGTAAAGCTTGGATTTGTAAGCTTTGTAATTCTTTGTTTAGTGTGATAATAAAGAATAGTTTCCTCTCAATTCACCTCTATTGTGTGTGTTTCATCACAATAGACACATAATTAATTCATGTAATAAATGTATGATACGGTTGATCGTAATTTTGTTGTGTTTATTTGGTTTTGGGTTTTAGCGCACAAGGGTGTTGTTCGGATTCACTATAATTTACACGCTCAAAGGATGTTTCTTGGTTAAGTTTCACACAATTTCGGGGCTAATTTGGTAGCTTTTTTTTTTATTTTTTTTTACACACAACTGGACCTACATCTGAACTGATATTTGACACAATTTTGCGGCAAAATTCATGCTATTTTTCTGTAGTTTCGCTGCCATTTCTGCAACTATTTGCGTGCGATTTGGGGCAGATTCATCCAGTTATTTGCTACTATATATATTCTGGGCAAGCATGGCTGCTGTTTTTACTTGAAAAATAGCTTCTGTATTGGTGCTGGAACGCAGGCTGATTTGATCTGTTTTTTTTTTTCTCGCAAATACGCGGTTGTTTCAGGGGCTAATTTTGCGCTACTATAGCTTCTGATTTTGCGGCCTTGATGAAATAGTTCCAAGTGGTTGTGTTTTTTGTTACTAAAACTTGCTAGTTTTTCATATTCGTTAAAACAATATATATTTATTCAACATTTGAATAAAGGATCCTGTCAATCGCATATTTATGTGAGATTTTTAATTATTTTTTATTTTTTTAAATTTCAAGTGATGTATTAAAATGTCATTTAACATAAAGTGTTAACTCTTGCATTATAACATCTTATGACATGTATATGAATTATCCGTGTATTATTTTTTAAATTATTTAAATATATTAAGATGAGTCTAATTAAGACTAAAACGACAATCTATTTGAAATTAGATTTTTATAGTTAAAATCGATAATTTTCACATCTAAATAAAAAAGTTTAATTTAGTAAAGCAAAAGCAAATTTTAAAATTTTAATTTTAACAAAAATACTATGAGTTAAATTTTAAAAATTAAAATTGCTAACTTCAAATTAATCACTAATAATTTTTATTATTAAATATCCGTAATTAATCTATTATATTTAATAGGTCATAAGATAGTAGAATTTTATAAAATGGAAAAATTTTAACTTAAATTAGTGACTAAGAGAAAGACATCTAATAAAACATCTTATTATCTCCGTCATTAGTTTAACATCGTGAGATTCAAATGACACATCGAAACGGCTTTATTTTTATCCCCTATTGATATTATTCATCTTAGTTTAATATCAAGATTACACACGTCTACATGTGTCTTTCTTGACGAGAAGTCATAATTAAAAAGATCAGGAAATTTTTTAAAACTCTAAATAATATGCTTCTTCATCGTTCCCTACCATGAATCTTAATAGAGAGCCCCATGTCATAGAGTCTGTGCAGATATGGCGAATAGCGGGCGAAGGCTCAAACTGAAAGTCAAAAGTACTGTTAGTAGGCCATGATCCGAAACAAATAAAAGAGCTCCATCATCTGGGGCTTGAGAGCAAGTTGGGAGTAATAACTAGCTTAATTCCTCTAACCCGAGAGTAACAAAAGACTCTCTCTTTAACTCAATTTGTTCAACGTTTGAATAAAGGACGCGAATTAAAACTAGGTAATAGGCCTCGTCACATCCTAACAATCTAATCCAAACCATTTGATCGAAAGATAAATCGGCGATTCTTAATTTTGCTAACGTATTCAAATTAACATGCAATGTGTAAGAGAGCTTACGGGATGCAAATCGAGTGTGAAAACGATCCACAGCCATAGTTGAAGGAAAATGGATGATTTTGAACGCGGTTCGTTGATTTGTTGGAACCTTCTTATTTTTTCCAACACGAGATGAAGGACCGGCATCAGCCTTAATCACAAAGGATGTGATGAAAAATTCAGTGAATCGAACAAAAGGGGTATTTTCGAAATCTTCAGAAAAGTTAGGGATTCGGCGAAATTGATTTGATGGGAATGGATCTTAGGTATGGGGAAAAGGGTTTAATTTAATGAAAATATGAGAGGAAGTATCCAAATTTGAAGGTCAAAGATTCGGGTGGTTCTTGGAGAGTTTTTATAGGTTTTTGATTTTGTGGTTAGAAATGATTTGTAACAAAGTGATAGGAGGTTTTGGTTTTGTCAACTTTGCATTATGCGCGTTTCTCCATATCAATAACTAAGGATTACTTATGAGTATCTATAATATATATTTTTCAAGTATATTTATAATTGATTTTTCTCCTAAATTATATTATTAAATGTATTAATATTCATTATTTTATTAAATATGACGCATTATATGAAGAATTGAGCAAAAATAAGTGAAAAACATGAAATTCCCGATTTACACTAGAGACTTCATAATTTGCCTAGCTTTCAGTTTTGGTCATAACATTTTCATACGATATACAAATGAGATGATTCAAGTTGCGTTGGAAAGAATACTCAATTATTTACAAATTTTTAGTTTATGTCAAAGACTAAATCGAAATTCTTCATGGCTAAAATCGAAAATGAGACTGACAACTTTGAACTGTCAACTTGCGTCTCGACGATAAATCTTATGTCGTGACGCCCGCTAGTTAAAAATCGATCCAGAAACTCAAAAAGGCTAACATAAATTCCTTTGGGTCGCGACGCAAATGCAGAAACTAAGAAATTAGATAGGAAACTTGGTTTTATGATATTTATATGAGAGAAACGATAATGTTTACTTCAAATATGATTTTAGGGAGCCAAATATGCCTCTTTTGTGGCCGAAATACTCTACAAATACAGACATCACTCAAGAACAACTAAGAACAAGAAGATCAAGTAAGAATTAAGAAGAAAATATTGGAGATTCCAGATTGACAACCTTCATTATTTGTCTTCTTTATCCATATTTTCTTATTCTTTTGTTTATGTTTATTATATTGAACAAGATGATTTTCTTATTCTTCTTCATCATAATCTAGTTCTTGTTCTAGAATTATAATGGAACCTAATATGAACTTTTATTAATTGAATATTTTATGTGGATTATGCTTTCTATTACTTAGCCAACAATATGATAGTTTTGGTAAACCCTAAGGAACTAGGAAAATGAAATTTTGGTTTAGCCATGAGAATTGATAACGTTTGATCGTATTCGTAAAATAGATTTTCTTACAAGATATGAATACTCCTGCAGGGCATGCGTAGCCATAATTGGAACCTGAACGTAATGAGTTTGGCTTAGATTAATTATCATATGAATATATGTAATTGAACTAAGTTGGACGTTTCTACTCGACCATAGGAAGAGGCTTATAGATAACTTCGTGTTCTAGGTTAATAATTCATTATAATTGATCAATTTATAAAGAAATGAGACAGATTTAAGGGATTATTATGGGGAAGTGTGATCCTAAATTATTTTTACCTTGTTACTTTATCTTTTTTAAATTTTCTTTTCTTTTCTTTTCTTTTCTTTTGTAGTAAATACCTCTTTCTTCAAAATCATTAGTCTAAATAAGGTTATGGTTGGTAAACTTTGGTATTATATATAATAATAATTCTTCTTGCGATCGATATTTTTATACTATTGGTTGATATGTGTGCTTGCGTGCTATACAAAATCGAGATCAAGTTTTTGACGTCGTTGCTGGGGAATTGTTTGTTTTTGTATGTATTAGTGTAATCAATCTTAATCTTAATTAGATATTTTTTTTAATTTTATTTTAATTTTAATTTTAATTTTTGTTTTCAGGTGTTCCAAATAATGGATTGCTAATGGGTGACAGGAGAACCAAGAACTATAAGAGATCATGTTGCACCATATGTTAGTAGGATAGAGTATGTGTGGAAGATATTTATAAAAACATGAAGCCCTTAAGACATAGTACTTGTTAATAGGCATTTATGGAATGCTTAGGGTATTGAATGCTCAAGCCTTTCATACCACAATGATGAGTTGTGAGATATGTGGAGGCAATCACCATGTGATCATTGCACATTAAACTACAACCCAGAATGGAAGAATCACCATAACTTTTTTGGAACAATACTCATGGACAAGGACCACAAGAAAGACATAATCCTCCCCAGAATGCAGCAGTAGTAAAAATTGTACAAGGGTATGAGAAGAAGCAAAGCTTGGAGAAAATTATCGTAGACATGTTCAAGAAGTAAGAAGTAAAATATGGTGCCATTTTTAAGAGTCAATAAAGGTCCCTGAGAGAACTGAAAGTCCAAATAAGACAACTAGCCAATAACTAGAGGTACATACCTCATGAGACACTTTTAGATGACATTGAAGAAAACTAATGGAATCAAGTTTACAAGGACACTATAATGGGGAGAGAGGTAGAGCCAACATAGTCTAGAATTGATAGAGAGAATCCTTCATTCATTGATAGCATTTATGAGGAATTTGTGAAAGAAAGAGTTGGACAAGAGCAGTCGTGTAAGCTTATTGAAAATCTCATGATACAATGGAACACTTCACAACATGAGGAAACTATCACCATTGATATCACCTATAAGTTTGACATAATGACACAACTATTCCAAGTCAAGCATCTCACAAGACTTTCTGAGAGTCTATCTTTTTACTCAAGACCTCTAAAAGATAAACATTTGAAGAAGATGACATCGGCACAGAGTATAGACGATCTTTACTTGTCATCTCATGCTTGGAAGAGGAGCTCGAATAGTAATTCTCATGAGACCATCATGTCTACGAAATCTAAAGCCACATGGAAGCCTCAATGAAGGAAGTTCTTTAGAGAAAATCTGGCTAAGGACTATAAACTAAAAGCTTATTAGGAGGCACCCAAGTGTTTCTAATTTTTCTTATGTTTTAATTTATTTTTATTTAATTGGGTGTGTTATTTATGTTTTACTTATATGTATTTTTCCTTTCGATGAGCCAGATTTCAACATAAGTTTATGGGTCGCGGCTTTGGCTTCAGTCTCCAACAGATAAATTTCTATATCATCTATGAACTTGAGGAGTATCTATTTCCTTTCCATCTGTTTTATTTTTTGACATTCACTACAGGAACATATGGAATTACCGAACAAATATTTTCGGTCGGTAATTTTGATATTTACCGATCGAATAGCGATAAAAAATAATTTCTGACCAATTATCGACCGAATATTACCGACCAAATATTCAGTCGGTATTCGGTCGGTAAAAACAGCGTTAAAGATTAATTTGACGCCAATTTTAGCTACCCATAGACATGTGTAAAGCTACCATGATGAGAAATGATACCTTAAAGGGTAGTGTGAAAGTTCAATAAAAAAAGGAAAAAAAATTAACGAAAAAAAGAAAAAAAAGAACAATAATAAATATTAAAGCCAAGATACATGATCTTAATAATAAGACATAGAGAATTTAATATATATAGGTTTGTTTGACCGATTCTATTTCGATTATCGAAATGAAAAACTGTTAAGATTGATGATCTATGGGATAAACTATGATGGAATTGATTCACATACAATGTAAGAATTTAATGAGATGAATTTGGTTTTGGAATGAAGTTACGACCGCGTACAACATTTTGAAGTTTTCTTTGAGCCATTGGCATCTTATATAATGATCAATGAATCATTATTGTGAGAATCTGATCATGTTATGTCTGTTGTGTTTTTATGTTTATTTATTTTGTAGTTTTAGATGATGTTTGTGGGTGTCATCGCTGTAAGTCATCACAAGACTATAACTATCCACTAAGGCTGTCAAATGGTTTAAAGGCTTATTGTATACGCTAAAAGCAATCGTGATACCTACTAAAGTGGCTTAATTAGTTTATTTATTATTTAATTTATTATTTATGTTTGGGTCAATGCTTGAGGACAAACAATTATTCAAGTTAGGGGCGTGATGAGTACCTATAATATACACTTTTCAAGGATATTTATAATTGATTTCCCTCTTCAATTATATTATTGAATGTGTTAAATACACTATATTCATTGTTTTATTGTTTAGGATGCATTATATGAATAATTGAGCAAAAATGAGTGAAAAATATGAAATTCCCGATTTGCACCAGTGACTTCCCTATTTGCACGACCTTTAGTGTTTTGGAGATAACATTTTCACATGAAATCCAAATAAGGTGATTTAAGTTGTGTTATAAAGAAAACTCAATTCTCTATAACTTTGTAGTGTATGTCGAAGAATGAATTAGAATCTTTCATAGCTAAAATCGAGCATGACTCTGATGACTTTAAACTGTCAGCTTGTGTCTCGTCGTAAAATCTTACGTTGCGAAGTCCAATAGTTAAAAATCAATCAAGAAACTCAAAAAAGGCTTGTGTCACGACACAAATACCTTTGGGTTGCGAAGCAAATGCTGAAGACGCAAAAATTAGATAGGAATAAACTTAATTTTTATGATATCTTGGGTTACTTCAAAAATATTTTTGGGAGCCAAATAAGTCTATTTTTGAGGCCAAAACACTCTCCAACGATAGCCATCATTGAAGAACATACAAGAACAGTAAGATTAAGTAAAAGTCAAGAGGAGAAGATTGGAGATTTCAGAGGTCGGAGATTGATAACTTTATGTTTTGTCTTCCTTATCCTTATTTTCTTATTCTTTTGTTTATGTTTATTATATTGAACATGATGATTTTATTATTCTTCTTCATTATGAACTAGATCTTGTTCTAGAATTACAATGGAACTCAATATGAACTTTTATTAATTGGGTCTTTTTGTGATTGATTTGTGACCTTCTTTATGCTTAATGCTTTCGATTGTTAGCCAACAATAAGATAGTTGTGGTAAACCCCGATGAACTTGAAAAATAAAATTTTGATTTAGCCTTGGGAATTGATAATGCTTGATCGTATTCATAGAATAGATTTCCGTGCAGAATAAGAATATACCTGCAGAGCATGTATATTCTGCAGGTATATTAAAAATAAGTCATCGTGCGATCGATATTTTTATATTAGTTGTGTGATACGTGCACTTACGTGCTATAAAAAAATCTTGATCAATTACTAATTATAAGAATAAATAATTTGTAATAGGTTATTTTTATTTGTTAAAGGATCATTAATTTTTTTGGTGCAAGTACATATGTGTATATATGTATTTATATACATAAACTGTAATATCCCACAGAAATTTTTTCGAAATATTAGATAAGAGACTTGGTGGATATTAGTTAGCAACTAAGTATTATTATATACTAATATATAATAATGTGGGTGATGTAATAGGATAAAAAAAAAATCATTGGCCCAAGTGAGCTTTGGGCCCATTTGGGCGGTGATCTACACTCATTTTTTTTACCCATTTTTTTTCCATTGCCTTTATTTCTTTTCTTCCTCACACGCCTAGAAGCTTCTCCCATCTTCATCTCATTCTTTCGGTCATATGGCAGTAAGAGAGTTAGGGTGTGTTTGGTTAGGGGGTTTTGGATGGGAGGGGAGGGGAGGGGAGGGATTATTTTAAATTATGTTTGCTTGGTTCAATTTTTTTGGAGGGGAGGGGAGCAAAATCCCTCCTAAGTCAATTTTAGCTTCCTCCAAAAGTGGGGGGTTTTAGAGGGGGGAGAAAGTGAAGAATTAAAATTTTAAATGTAATGACTAAATTATCCCTACTTATATATTAAAAATCCTAAATTATCATAATTATAAATCTCTCTATATTTAATCATTATGTACTCAAACCCTAGTCTTTGCTCTTTTTTTTTTCCAATTACGTGCTTCTTCCACTCACCACTTAACTTTTAATTTTAATTTTATTATTTGTTTAATTCAAAGATAATATAAGCATATATTGTTTTAATTTTATTTATAACAGGCTATAAGGATAAAATAGTAAATTAGTTTAAAATCTCTCCCCTCCATTCTTAAACCAAACATATATTTAATTAAAAACCATCCCCTCCCCTCATTTGAACCAAACATATATTCCATTAAAATCTCTCCTATCCCCTCCATTAAAATCTCTCCCCTCCCCTCCTCCCCCTTCGTTGAACCAAACAGAGCCTTAGATTTTGACAAAGGATAAAGATCTTCATTCTCTCTCTCTAACCCACGAATTGGCTTCCTCTCTACTCTCTTCTTCACGCCATTTTAGGCAATGTACACAAGTCCCTTATAGCAAAGAAACAAAGCCCTAAACCCATCCTCTTGACCGAACCTGTCGCAATTGGAAGATTCTGATTTTTCTTCAAATTTTAGGGGTAATGAATCTTGCTTTCTTGTCATTTTGTTAGTTAGTTAATCTTTTGATTTGAACATGGTAATTAGGTTCCATTTTGTAAATTCTTAAAAATAGGTTTGATTTTAGTTGTTATGGATTTTGGGGATAGTTTGAAATTAATGATTATTATGATGATTCTTTGGGGGTTTGCATGATTTGTTTGTTCTTGAGTGGAGAAATTGTGGGGTGTTGATGGGTGTACTGATTTGCGGCCAATTGGGTTTCTTAGTCGAAGTGTTGCGTTGAATTAGGTGTAATGTTGCTTTTCTGTTTTAGTGATAGTTGCGTGGTGGGATTGGTGATTTTGATGTCAGACATGCCACGAGATCTTTAAGCGTGATTCGTGTGTGAATAAAATCAAAAATAAGTTGCGAATGACTTACATTGATCGGCTTGAGTTCAAAACTTTTATGGATGTTGAAGCTTCCAAGCTCATGGGTGAGTATCACTATCACTATCATTTGACTCTCATAAATGCTAGCAAGAACAAATGAAACAAATTTTATCTCCCAAGGAGAAACAAATTTGTTTAAGAGAGAGAGAGGAGCAATCGGCCACTCTTCAAATCAGAGGCCATTCGGCCTTTATGCAAATGAAAAGGCTAAATGCCTTCGGCATTTTCAAAAAAAATGCAGACGCCAATTGCAAAAATCAGAGACAAAGAATAGCCTTTTGCTTATATGGCCATCAACCAAAAGGAAAGCATATTAATGCCCACTCCCTGTGCCAATTTGAAAAAGAGAAGATTAAATGGCCACATGGCCAAACCGAGAGGGAAAGAAAAATAATAATAATTTCCAAAATTTATTAATTGTAAATATTTTGTCGGTGGGTGAAATGGGTAAGTAAAATTCAATTTATTACCCAACAACTTCCATCAACAAATGACTAGTTGATGTAAGTGAGTAGGTCCCACCACATTGAATTCAAAATTCAAATTACTTGCACAACACACTTTGGGCTTAGATTCGTTTAATCTAATTAAATGAATTTTCCGTCGCGACGCAATTAAATCTAATTAAATTAAATAATTATGTCTCGCAAAATTATTATTAAAGTCGATTACGAATTAATTCCAATTTATTCATTCTCCCGAATTAAAATCCAAAATTAATTTCGCTTTGAAATCCGATTTCAATTAATATATCTAATATATTATTTAATCGATTAATTCCAAATTAATCGTTCTCTCTCTCTCTTCAATCCGATTTTTATCCCAGATAATTAAATAAATTAAATAGTAAAATCCAATTTAACTATTAAATTTACTTTGCCGATTAATTCCAAATTAATCGCATTCTCTCTTCTCGATGAATTTAATCCCAGATAAATTCTCGACGCAATTAATCCCAGATTAATTCTTTCTCTGATAATTAATTCCCAGATTAATTATTACCGTAATTAATCTCAGATTAATTTTCTCTCTCTCATAATTAATCTCAGATTAATATTGTTCGAGTCAAATATCATCGATGAATCTTTGGGATGCGACCCAAGAGATCACTGGATATGTTGGCAGTAAATACGGTTATCGGAATATCCGAATACGTGCGTACTCGGTACCACGTTCTTACCGATTTATAAGACATGGTTGGCCTCTAGTAAGGCACCGTGCCTACTCAATTCTCCAGAAATATTCTTCTACGGAATACAAGATCTTTGTCAGGCGTAGTATGCGTAGTATTGCGCATTACGATCCAGTATCGGATGTCACATGCAAGGCCTGAGGCTGGAGTTGTGTCTGCCCCGTACGAAGCATATATCGGATCACTAGCAACTAGTCTCTTTATGATCGGAAAGTCATGACCTAGTCATACTTCCCCGATGGCTATAGCACTTAAAGTACCAGTTCTGTATCCCTACGTGATCATCATCTCCATATGAATGAAGTGATACTTCCATCTTGACATCACACCCAATACACTACGATTCTCAGTATACCCAGAAGAGGCATACATAGAACCTGTTAAAGCCTCGGACAACCAAAATCAAAGTATATTGATTGTCGCAAGTATCAGCGATGCAAGTCTCAGGTTAAGACCAAATACACATACCCTGATTCGGATTCCCATAGACACATAGTCATGCTACCAATGGGATTCCGGGGGGGTCTATCCAGAGCGAAGCTGTTTCCGTACCATCGGTAAACAGAACCTCCTATTACACTTGCATGAGTATCCAATACCCAAATATATGAGAACTATGTTGTTACGCTTCCATAACACGCACAAGTGTAATACTAGCCTATTCCGCATTATCGATATCCAGTCTCGAATATACACGACTATAGATATTTAATGATTAAACCTTAGTGGATTAATATTGTCTCATATCTTATTAATCTGGTACTAATCATATGGACTTTTATCATTTATATATCCAGGTAATCCAATTACAAATGATAAAAGAGCAATTTCATTTGTCACATAGTTAATTTGTACAACAGCACATGTTCTGTACAAATAGTGATGTTATGGGTCATAATTATCCAAGATTTGATTAATGGTGAAGTTGTTGATAGTGAAGTTTAAGTGTTGGGGGTGATGTGAGGAGTTGAAAAAAAGAAAAAATGGGTCTGTTTTGGTCCCAGAAATGGCTAACAGAAGGGGTTGTTTTGGTCCCAGAAATACCGTAAGCTAGATAGGTTGATTTTGGTTTGAGTAAGTCAATTTGTAGCAATATTTTATTAAAATATGGAGCTAATATTGTGAGCGTTGGATTAATAAATGGGGCACGTCATAATGTGTAAAAGTTAGTTGAAAAGTAATTCTAATTTGGGGTAGATAATATAGTTAAGAATGATAAATGTTTGAGGAATAAATACATCTTTTTTAAGTTTAAAGTTGGTATAGACACCTATTGTCAAGATAAGTAAATAGCCGTTAGTCAATCGTCTCTCATTTTGGAGAAAAATTTCTTAATATAGACAATCGGTAGTATAAGACACATATGGTCTTATAGTAAGGAATAAGGGTTTAAATGGTAGGTAGCATGGTTGAATTACATTTAATTCGCATTACATTTCCTTTGTTTTAAGAAATCTAATCAAGAATCTTACATATTCTCGTCTTATTGTAGATCTACAGCTTGATCAACCGCCCACCTCTCAGTAAATTCTGCAACTCGTCTTTGTGAGTTGATGCCTCCCTTTATGTTTTCTTGGTTTAAGTTTCACAGGTTTTAATATTTTAAGTTATGATTTGAATCGAGTTTGATTTGTTAAAGAATATGTATTGTGATTACATGTTTCCGTCTTATTACTTGTTAAATATTTTCATGATATGTTTCCGCTGAGATGATCGATCAATGTTATGTTTCCGCCTCGACGCTTGTTGCATTTTTTTAATATGTTTTTATGACTAATCATATGTTTCCGCCGGGGTGCTTGTATAGGGTCTCGTCCAGCAGAAATCGATTGACCCGCTATTTTATCGATAAAGGATCGTTCATTCCTCGTTCAGTCTTCGCACGTGACTTGGGCGTTGAGCGCTTGTTATGTTTTTGATAACACATGCATGAAAATCGTTTTATAAACATGTTTTAGTTTTCTCTTATGATTTGCTTTCTTTTGGTATCTACTCACTGAGTCCACAAGACACATCCTCCCCGGTTTATTCATGATTGCAAGTTTTTCTTTTCTTTTGCTGCAGTCCATATTTTTGATGGAGATGATGTCTAGATGACATATATTATTTCGCAAGTCACCATTGGTTGTTCTTTTTGGCTTTAGGGTATTGGATTTGTTAGTTAAATGGGAAAGTATAATAGTAAGTTTGTATTATTTGGTTATATTATATATGATATGATGTTGTGGGCATGAAGCTCTTGAGTGTTTACTTTGATTTGGATGTGTTATGAATGGCCTAAGGACCTGTAATGTTTTAGATGTTATGTTTTAGTTTGTTTGATGCTGGACTTTGATCCAGGTTGTTTAGTTTTAGGATGGGTCATGTCTTTTTTTTAAAAAAAAAATATTAGAGGCTTATGGAGATGAGTTAACCATGTCTCCTTCTGGTAGTATCCTACCTCTGGTGGGGTGTTATAGTTATGGTATCAGAGCGGGGGTTTAGAGATTGGGATAGGAGTATGGTGACTTGCAAATGAATGATAAGGGGTATTTTACATGCATAGTATGTCCAGGATACTCGTGTGTAAAATATTGCCTATCCTATATCTGTAGCATTCAAGCACATCTTCAGAATTTCCATATTATGTATCTTCAATAAAACTATATTTCTTTTCAGCTAATATCTTAACATTATTCTTGTAGATCTATTTTATACCTCCGTAAAGGAGAGGTGCATGTGGGAGAGCCCCACAAGAGGTTGCTCCGGATCAAGGCTCATCGATACCATATGAGCCTATGCCCAGAGGAAGATGGCGCCCTTGTAGGAGTGAAGCGGGGTTTACTGCTATGCCTATGATGTTTGGCGACCACGACACTGTTGGGTTCGCAGCCCGTAGAGAGTACGAAGTAGCCCGTGGGGGACTAAACCGGAGAATAAAGGAGTCACCACCCATCGTGAATTGGGAAATGATTTAAGGCCGCACTCACCCCTCGCAAGGGAAGACCTCAAACCGTTGGGTTCAGAATGGTCCCTTACTTATGCCAGTATAATAGACGAGTTCACACAATGGTATAACCAAGTCTTATGCAGTACATGCAAGTTAATTCAAATAAACACGCAAATTTGCACACCCATAAACATGAATATAAATAAAAGCAAATTAAATTAAGAAATACAAGGTACGATATCAAAAATTAAAATAAAAGAAGGCAGGAAAAGCGTAAATAAATAAATAGTAAACAAAAGAGGGTTAATCACAGTTGTATGAATATTTCCCGAGTGGTACGTGGAGTTGTATCCCAAGTATAAACCGCACTACCATCCATTCGGATTTAGTTATGGAATTTATGCCTGGGTTTCCATCCGATATACCGCAAGGGATAACACACACAATCATTAATGCAATGTAAATAGACATGAAAATGAATGCGGAATAATATAGCGAAACATAAAAAAGTAAATGTGAAACGATAAAATAATGATAAATGCGAGTAAATAAATACAAAAGACAAATAACACTGAATAGATAAAAAAACAAATAACAAAATAAATGCGAAATAATAAATAATAATAAATTGACAAAACGATAACTAAAAAATAATAAAATAACCATAAAAGTAAATGAATATAAAAAGGATAAACAACAAAATGCTAGAGAAAGAAAATGTGACCAAAAGATTTGACCGTCTTTGATGTAGGACCTCGCATACCCAGTTGGACGTATTGTACGTCCAACCAGGCATGTCGTGTCCGGAACTATAAAAATAAATATAGTAAAGGGTGCCCTTAGGTCTTACCTTTTAAGTTGCTTCTCAGAAGTGCGTTAGGCCGTCGCTGGAAGGATTAAAGCTTACTGTTTTTCTGGTTTGCTTGTTCGCCATTTCTGCTTACTGTTTCGCCATTTCTGCTTACTGTTTCACTATTTTGGGATGCTATTTTTACTGTTTTTAGGGTGCTATTTTTGCTGTATTTGGCTGCTGTTTTTAGGGTTTTAGGGCTGCTGTTTTTTCTGGTTTCGATGGCTATTTTTTACTGGTTATTTTCTCGGTTTTGGCTTGTTATTTTGGGTGATTTTGGGACTATTTTTGGTTGTATTTTTGGGATCATTTCGGTTATTGAGGGGCTATTTTGTTTGTTTTGGTTGTATGGGGTTTTTTGTTGGTTTGTTGCTTTGTGTCTCGGCTGGGTGTTTGGCTTCTTGTTGGTTTGTTCTGTTGGACAATTATGACCCTTAATATCACTATTTGTACAGACCATGGTGTTGTTGTACAAATTAACTATGTGACAAAAGAAATTGCTCTTTTATCATTTGTAATTGGATTACCAAGATACATAAATGATAAAAGTCCATATGATTAGTTCCAGATTAATAAGATATGAGACAGTATTAATCTATGAAGTTTAATCATTAAATATCCCTAGTCGTAGCATTATCGAGATTAGACATCGATAATGCGGAATAAACTAGTATTGCACTTGGGCGTGTTATAGGAGCATAATGGCATAGTTCTCATATATTTGGGTATTGGATACTCATGCAAGTGTAATAGGAGGTTGTGTTTACCGATGGTACGGAAACAGCTTCGCTCTGGATAGACCCCTCGGAATTCCATTAGTAGTATGACTATGTGTCTATGGAAGTCCGAATCAGGGTAGGTGTATTTGGTCTTAACCTGAGACTTGCACCGCTAATACTTACGACAATCGATATACTTTGGTTTAGTCGTCCATGGCTTTAACAGGTTCTTTGTACGCCTCTTCTGGGTATATTGAGAATCGTAGGGTATTGGGTGTGATGTCAAGATGGAAGTATCACTCTAGTCATATGGAGATGATGGTCACATAGGATAAGGAACTGGTACTCTAATATGCTGCAGCTATCGGGATAATATGACTAGGTCATGCTTATCCGATTATAGAGATTAGTTACCAGAGATTTGATATGTGCTTCGTACGGGGCAGACACAATTCCAGCCCCAGGCCTAGCATGTGACATCCGATATTGGATCGCAATACGCAATACTGTGTATACTACGCCTGATATATATTACATATTCCTTTAAGAATATTTCTGGAGAATTGGGTAGGCACGGTGCTTTGCTAGAAGCCAACCATGTCTTGTAAATCGGTAAAAATGTAGTACTAGGTACGTACGTGTTCGGATAGTCCGACGACCGGATTTACTGCCAACATATCCGGGGATCTCATGAGTCGCTTCCCGAAGATTCACCGATGACGTATGACTCGCACATTATTAATCTGAGATTAATTAATAGAGGAAAATTAATCTTGGATTAATTACGGAGATATTTTATCTGAGATAAAATACTATTTGAAGAGAGAGAACGATTAATTTGGAATTAATCGATAAAATAATATATTCGATATATTATACGAATTAGATTTCTACGCGGAATTAAAATTAGATTTTAATTCGGGCGAACGAGTTAATTTAGAATTAATTCGGTATCGACGTGAATAGTAATTTTACTAGGCATAATTATTTAATTAAATTTGATTTAATTACGTCGCAACGGAAAATTCGTTAATTCGGAATTAGCGAATCTGAGCCCGAGAGTGTTTGCGGGACCACTCACATTTTGAATCAAGTGGGGCCCACAAGTCACATCAAGCCATATCATTAGTCACTTTGAGTGATGTGATGCAAGTCACTTTTTTGGTGATGTGAGTTGTTGGAGGCATTAATGCCTTGTACCAATTTTGGAAATTGAATTATTGTATTTTGATTTTGAAATCAAAACACACAACATCTCCATCTTCTCTCTCTCTCTCCCTCACGGCTTTTGAAGCCATTTCTCTCTAAAATTTCTCTCATGGCCGAGAGATAGAAGAAGCAAAGGAATGAATTTGTGGCAAATTTATTCCAAGTGCTAGCACACTAAAGAAGTCTTACGAAGGTGATAGGGAAACTCATTCATGAGCATGGAATCTCAAATCAAAGCTTGGAGCTTGAAGACCACACATGGAGGGTTGACCGAAACACAATGAGCACAAAGGAGAGCCATGGCCGAGAGCTTCTTGGAGCAGAATTTTTTTTTTTGTTCTTCGCATCGCAAAGCCGATCAAAGTGAGTATTTCCGCAACTTTACTTTGATGTATTCACACGTTTATATGCTTAATTTGATCTTGGGATGACCTAGAAAACCCAACAATGGTATCAAGAGCCTTGATTAAGCATAAAATTGAATTAGGGTAAAATTTGGGTAAAATTGATTTGAGCATGATTTGATAAAATTGATTGATTGAATATGCTTTCATGATGAATTTGATGAAAATTGAATTGGATTAATTTTTCCCCAATTTTTTGGCTTGGCCGAAAGTTAAGTATGCCCTAATGTCATGGTAATTTTATTTTTTGATCATTGGATGAGTTGAAAGACTTGTGATAAATTGATTTAGGATTTAATTGGATTGAAATCGAAATCGATTTATAAAACCACAAATTGCCTTTAGCTTCCATAGCATGTAATGAATTGATTTTTTGATTCAATAATGTTGGACATGTGTTGATGATGAAAGCATGATTAATTAGTGTAATTGGTATTTTGGAAATGTTAATTTGACTAATTAATTATGGCTAATACACTTGAATTAATAAATTGTGATATTGGGAATATTGAAATTTAATTAGTTGGGCTAAAATTGGAATTGGGCTAATAAAGTTGTATTTGGGCTTAATAGGCTTGGTTGGGCCAAGTTTGGTTTAGGATAATTGGTTGGATCCAATTAATCCTAAAACCATTTCCATAAAGTCCAAATATAATTAAATGGGCCTTTAATATTTTAATTGGGCCTAATTGATTTTTGGCAAAAGGGTGATTCCTTATTGGGCTTTGGTTGCAAAAGTCCATGCCTTATAAATTAATTGAAAGCCCATTGGATTTTAATTAAATTGACATTGGATGTTAATTGGGCTTTGAGACCCGTAATGATTAGATTTAGAATCTAAGTCGCAAAGGCTCATTAAAAAGTGTAATTATTTTCATTTGGAATTAAATAAAGAATTAGTATTGAATACAAATTAAATTAGATTTAATGTTTAGTTTGATATAATTTGGGAATTCGTACTTTGAATACTTATTCTTAAAACGAGTTGGACTCGCGCAAATCAAATCGTTGTTTGAACATTGGATGTCATTAATTTCAGATTAATTAATTGGATTAGATTGATTGATAACATGCTTTGTGAATACATGGATGCGATGTATGAATAATGTATATCGGATGGATATTAGATGGGTGAGGGCAATTTTGGAAATTATTGTAATAAATTTAGAATTTATTAAATTGGACCTGCGTGTCCAGCCTATTACCTCTTGATTCTTTGTATTTCTCTTCTCACCTATTCCCCTCAATGTAAATGAGGTTCTTTAGAAGTGTTATGTAATTGGGTAGAAGTAGAATTAAGATTTGTGCTAGCGGGAGAGAGGAAAGTGAGAGATTGTTCTAGGAACAAGTTATTTTAAATATCCATCAACATATCATTATTAATTATTTATCGCGCCTTATTATGCTTTTAGAATGTATGTTTAAGGGTGTATAATGAGACCTAATCAAAGATAATTAATTGGTTGCCAATTACGCGAAAAACCCTCAACATATATTAACGTTTTTCTTCCATTGAATGATTCATTCTCAAGATCCAAGATTGGCACTGGTTTGTTGGCCAAAGTCAAGACCTTTGTCCATCGCGGATGTGTTTGAATCATGAAAGCTTTGTTCCATATCGTATGTCTTGTCCAAGTTGTGATTTGTTGGCCAAAGTCAATATCACTTCTTGTCCATCGACATCGATTACGAAGCTTTCCAAAGTCAATGGGTCCCGCTTAACTGGAATCATTAAGTTTATTGTGCCAAAGCCAAGGCTTAATTGATTCAGAGGAAAAAGGTTAGGGAATATATCAGATATATTGGCATATATTAGATATATGTTTCGGACTTAGATGTCCACCTACTGGATCTAGGAATTTGATGAGATCCAATTGATTTTAGAGATCTACCTAGTTAAATATCATACAGCTTGTTGGCCAAAGTCAAGGTTGTGTGTTATTTAACGAGATCCTAGCCCACTAGGAAACAAGGTTTCTCGAGTACTCAATAGAGGGTTAGAGGCTCACCGAAAAATAGTGGGAGACAAGTATTAAATTTGCAATTTCGTCTAGATACTTGCCAATACGCGCTCATATCATTTTCGTCAATTTTAAATAAATATATTAGTTGGACTAATATTTAATCGTTGTTTAATTAAACAGTTGGACTGTATTCAAACTACTTCAATTTATAGTTGATTATATAATTGGATTATAATAATCAATATATTTGAATTTTAACCAATCAAATTATAGTTGATTATATAGTTAGACTATATAATCATTATAATCGATAGTACATGAAATCGTTGATTAGATAGTTGGACTATTAGAATCAAGATAACTGAAAGATTAGTGTTTAAAACATAATCCTAAGAGAAAATGTCTTTAAACGACTTTAATTTTCAGATTGGGAATAAAACTTCAGGATAATCCTGGAAACTGAGAAGTTATTCTATTTGATAGAACAACCTCTTGGGCCTAAGCCCGGAGTTGAGCAAATAGTAGAACATGATCTTTGGAAGATTCATGGTGATGATAATTTTAGTGCTCAATCCTTTATGTTTACCGCAATGACACTTTAATTCCGTCGTCAGAATTAAGGATTAGATCTTTGTACCATGATGATGAAATTAAAGATCTTCATAGATCTATTCTTAGATCTTAGAAGTATAAATTGCAAAAGAAGCTCTTTCGCTCGTGTATGTCAGAGGGTACATCTGTCGAACACTAGATGTCGCAGATGATTGCTGACATCGATCAGCTAGGTTAGCTAGGCATTACCTACGTGGCCGAGACTACCAAAGATTTGATCTTATAGTCTCTACCCGAAAGCTGAGGCAGGTTCATTTTGAACCGAGAGTAAAATATTGGAGAGTTGATGGCTATGCTCTAGGAGGCAGAGCCAGAGCTTCTAAAAGGGGCAAAGGAAAAATCATCATAGTCTTATTGGAAGACAAAGGACATATCCCTAGATGTCTGCCTAAACTGTGGCAAACGGGGTCACTTGATGCGTGACTGCCGTATGGACAAGGTAGACATGAAGGAAGTGAAGGCGGGGCAAGGCTCCGGCTTTAAGTATGTTTGTCATAAACATGTTCGCTATTAGTTTCAAAATTGGATTTTTGATACTAGATGTGGTACATAAGATATGTACTGATGTGCGAAATCTGCTGATTAGCAGGATACTGACTTCAATTGAGATTTACCTGCGAGTCGGAAACGGGACGAGAGTCGCTGTTTTAACCGTTAGTAGTAGAATATAAGTTTAGAACTACCCTTCGGGTATGTACTAAAATTAGGAAACTGTTACAATGTAACTAGTTTGACTAGAAACATTATCTCTATATCAGAGTATAACTCGTTGCGAGTATACCTTATATTCTAGAAACTAAAGTGTTTTATTTTATAAAGATGATATTGAGATAAACACATTAGATGTGAATAACAGTATTTATATTTTAATATAAATGAATCTCATACATATGACATGACAAACAAATAGCTCAAACTGAATTAATCAGATGAGACTTATTGTGGCATTGTTGTCTGGGACACATTCACAAGACTCATATATCCACACTTTCGAAGAGTGGATACTAGGACGGATTTAATTCTATTCAAATAATGTCTACGAATCTAGTTTATTGGGAAGTGCCTAAAATACTTTTTACTTGGTAAAAGTACGAGTGCCACCGATCTGTTAGCCCTCGTTCATAGTGACATAAGTGGGCCCATGTCTAGCTAGGCTAGAGGTGAATATGAACACTTCGTAACCTTTACGGATGTGGTATCGCGTTATGGTTATGTGTTTCTTGTGAAACATAAATCGAAAACTTTTGATAAATTCAAAGAGTTTCGACACGAAGTAGACAGACAGATCGGCTAAAGTATTAAAACTATCACGGTTAGACCGTGGTGGAAATACTTAAGCAATAAGCTTCTCAATTATTTGAAAAAGTATAGTATTATTTCATAGTGGACTCCTCCCGGAACACCTCAATTTGACGGTGTATCCGAACAGAGAAACCGAATTTTGTTGGACATGATAAGGTTAATTATGAGTCGCTCTGAGCTACCATTTTCCTTCTATGGATACGCATTAAACAGTGCAACACTTATTTTGAATAAGTTTCCATAAAAATCTGTTTGACAGACTTCATATTATATATGAATAGTAAAGAAACCGGGTTTTCTAATTCCTGAAGATTTGGGTATGCTAGGCATATGTTTGGATGATCCAAACTAGAACCCAAATTGGATAAGTGCATAATTGGTAGGTTATCCTAGGGAAACCAAAGTATAGTACTTATACAACTCACAAGAGAACAATTTAATTGTTGCTCGCCATGCGGTTTTCCTAAGAGGAATACCTATATGCAGTGGTAAGTGGGAGGAAAGTAAAACTCGATGAAAATCAGAGTAATACTGTTCCATGCACCGATTCCTTAACGGAACACAAACAGTTCATCAAGGATGAAACTGTACCACAATTTTCGAATACACAAGAACCACGTAAGTCGGAGAGATTCAAAAAACAACCTGAGAGGTATGGGTTTCTGATCCCACCTCATAAAGATGTCAATCTTATTGATGAAGACAAATCGGCTACGTATGAGGAAGTGATACAAGGTATCGACTCCCTATTGTGGCAGAGTGCCATGATGTTCGAAATGGATTCCATGTATACCAACCAAGTTTGGACACTGGTGATGTACCGGAAGGCATTGTGCCTATTGGTACTATATGAGTCTTCAAGGAAGACATACATGGATGACAACATACCAACGTATAAAGCTAGGCTTGTAGCGAAAAGGTATCGTTATCAACATTATGTCGATTACGACGAAACATTTTACTTGTTGCCATGGTTAATTCCATTTGGATAATGCTTACTGATGCTGCTGTTTCATTTATGAAATATGGCAGCTGAACGTCAAAATCGCTTTCCTTAAACGAAAACCTTAGGAGGATATTTACAACATCCTGACGGTTTTGTCGTAACCAAAATAAGCAAACAAGGTTTGCAAGTTAATTCAATCCATTTATGGATTGAAGCAAGCATTGCAATCTTGGAATTATCGTTTTGATGTAATCATAATAGTATATGATTTAATTCAAAACAAAGACGATTCTTGTGTATATATCATTTCGTAAAATGACATTCCCATAATACACATCGGTGAAAGCTTGGCTTTCATGAAAATTCTCCATAGAATACTTGGGAGAAACAACCTTTATTCTAGGAATAAGGATCTACTGGGATAGATCTAAAAGTTTTTGGTACTCTCCGAGAACTCGTACATTGAAATAAATGTACGCGACCTGGTGTCTCATATGCTTTGAGCATATGGAGTCACAATCAGGCCAATCCAAGTGATAGTCACTGGATTGATGTTAAGAATATTAGATAAGAGACTTTGTGGATATTAGTTAGCACCTAAGTATTATTATATACTAATATATAATAGTGTGAGTGGTGAAATATGATTAAAAAAAAAAAATCATTGGGCCAAGTGAGCTTTGGGCCCATTTGGGCGTGACCCACACTTATTTTCTTTAACCTATTTTTTTGTCCATTGCATTGACTTCTTTTCTTCCTCACACGCCTAAAAGCTTCTCTCATCTTCATCTATTTCTTTCTGTCTTAGGGCAGTAAGAGAGTTATATTTTGACAAAGGATAAAGATCTTCATTCTCTCTCTCTAACCCACGATTTGGCTTCCTCTCAACTCTCTACTTCACGCCATTTTAGGCAATGTACACAGGTCCCTTGTAGCAAAGAAAACAAAGCCTTAAACCCATCCTCTTGACCGAACCTGTAGCTATGGATTTTGGGGATATTTTGAAATTAGTGATTCTTATGATGATTCTTTGGCAGTTTGCATGATTTGTTTGTTCTTGAGTGGAGAAATTGTGGGGTGTTGATGGGTACTGCTTTGTGGCCAATGGGGTTTCTTAGTTGAAGTGTTGCTTTTCTGTTTTAGTGACAATTGCGTGGTGGGATTGGTGATTTTGATTAATGGTGAAGTAGTTGATAGTGAAATTTAAGTGTGGGGTGATGTGAGGAGTTGAAGGAAAGGAAAAAGCGGCTATTTTGGTCCCAGAAACGGCGAACAGAGGGGGCTGTTTTGGTCCCAGAATGCCGTGAGCTAGAGGGGCTGATTTTGGTTTGAGTAAGTCAAGTTGTAGCAATATTTTATTAAAATAGGGAGCTAATATTGTGAGCGTTGGATTAATAAATGGGGCACATCATAATGTGTAAAAGTTAGTTGAAAAGTAATTCTAATTTGGGGTAGATAATGTAGTTTAAGAATGAGAAATGTTTGAGGAATAAATATATCTCTTTAAATTTAAAGTTTGTATAGACACCTATTGTCAAGATAAGTAATGGCCGTTAGTTAATCATCTCTCATTTTAGAGAAAAATTTCTTAATATAGACAATCGGTAGTTTAAGACCCCTATGGTCTTATAGCAATGAATAAGGGTTGAAATGGTAGGTAACATGGTTGAATTACATTTAATTTGCGTTGTATTTCCTTTGTTTTAAGAAATCTAGTCGAGAATCTTATATATTATCGTCTTATTGTAGATCGACAGCTTGATCAACTGCCCACCTCTCAATAAATTATGCAACTCGTCATTGTGAGTAGATGCCTCCCTTTATGTTTTCTTTGTTTAAGTTTCAAAGGTTTTAATGTTTTAAGTTATGATTTGAATCGAGTTTGATTTGTTATCGAATATGCATTGTGATTACATGTTTCCGTCTCATCACTTGTTAAATATTTTCATGATATGTTTCCGCTGAGATGATCGATCGATGTTATGTTTCCACCCCGACGCTTTTGTTGGAATTTGCTAAGCATCCCAATATCATATCAAGCAATGAAAATACAAAGTGAATACATCGAGGAAGTTGCGGAATACTTACAATCGATCGGTTGAGCGATGCGTCAAAGAACAAAACTTCAAGCTTTTCCCTCCTCCATGGCTCGGTAGTGGCATGAAAACAGTCCACTGTTTTGGCTCTCCAAAAACGGTCCAAGCTCCAAGCTTCTCAAATGGTATTCCAAGCCCACAGATGAGTTTCCCTATCACCTTCGCAAGACTCCGATGTGTGCTAGCACTCTTGATTTTTACCACAAAATCACTCTTTTCTTCCCTTCATTCTCGTAAACTAGAAAACAGAAGGAAGAAATTGGTCCTACACCGTGTGAGAGGAGTTTTGGCTCCAAAACCGTGTAAAGGGAGAGAGAAAGAGTAAATATGTTTTTAAAATTGGTAAAATGATTTTCCAAAAATCATATACACAATTTTTGGCTTTCAAAAGTCAAACCAATTAAAGCTTTCAACCACCACATCAACTATTCAAATAATTCAATCAATCAAGTGACAAGTTGTCACATTACTCAAAGTGACTAATGATTTGACGCTTGATGCGAATAGCGGTTTGACGCTTGATGTGACTTGCGTGCCGCACTCGAATTCGAAATGCGAATGCGCTCGCAAACACTCCCGGGCTTGGGTTCGCTAATTCCAAATTAACGAATTTTCCGTTGCGACGTAATTAATTAATTATGCATAGCAAAATCACTATTCACGTCGCTAACAAATTAATTCTAAATTAACTCGTTTGCCCGAATTAAAATCTAATTTCAATTCCGCGTCGAAATCCAATTTCGTATAATATATCGAAAATATTATTTTCTCGATTAATTCCAAATTAATCGTTCTCTCTTTTATTAAAGTGCAAGTCATACGTCATCGGTGAATCTTCGGGAAGCGACCTATGAGATCCCCGGATATGTTTGCAGTAAATTCGGTCGTCGGACTATCCGAACATGTAAGTACCTAGTACTACGTTTGTACCGATTTACAAGACAAGGTTGGCTTCTAGCAAAGCGCCATGCCTACCCAATTCTCCAGAAATATCCTTACAGGAATATGTGATCTTTATCAGGCGTAGTATACGTAGTATTGCGTATTTCGATCCAGTATCGGATGTCACGTGCTAGGCCTGGGGCTGGAATTGTGTCTGCCCCGTACGAAGCACATATCGGATCTCTGGTAACTAGTCTTTATAATCGGATAAACATGACCTAGTCATTTTATCCCGATGACTGCAGTACATAAGAGAACCAGTTCCGTATCCTACGTGACCATCATCTCCACTATGACTGGAGTGATACTTCAGTCTTGACATCACACCCAATACACTACGATTCTCAATATACCCAGCAGAGGCGTACACAGAACCTGTTAAAGCCCTGGACGACCAAAACCAAAGTATATTGATTGTCGCAAGTATTAGCGGTGCAAGTCTCAGGTTAAGACCAAATACACCTACCCTGATTCGGACTTCCATAGATACATAGTTATACTACCAATGGAATTCCGAGGGGTCTATCCAGAGCGAAGCTGTTTTCCGTACCATCGGTAAAACACAACCTCCTACTACACTTGCATGAGTACCCTATACCCAAATATATGAGAACTATGCCGTTATGCCCTCATAACGCGCACAAGTGTAATACTAGTCTTTTTCGCATTATCGATGTCTAATCTCGATAATACTCTGACTAGGGATATTTAATGATTAATCCTTCGTGGACTGATACTGTCTCATATCATCTTAATCCAGGAACTAATCATATGGACCTGTCATCATTTATACATCTTGGTGATCTAATCACAAATGATAAAAGAGCAATTTCCTTCGTCACACAGTTAATTTGTACAACAACACCATGATCTGTACAAATAGTGATGCTATGGGTCATAACTGTCCAACAATCTCCCACTTAGCCTATAGCCAGTCACTCGAGTGTCCTACACCAGAACTATGTACGGTTCGCTCAAATTACTGAGAAAAGACTTTCGTCAGCGGATTTGGATGATTATCTTCTGATGCGATTTATTCGATCATCACATCGCCACGATGTATGATCCGAACGAATCAGATGAATATCGAAGTATTTATCTGAATCGTTGATGAGACCATTAATTCTTTAGCCTGCGCTGTAGCCTAGCTCAGCTGATAACAGAACTATTCCTAATCTAATTAGGATATTATCGACCCAAATGGCTTCTATTGCTGCCTCAGCTGCAACAATAATCCACTTTTGTTGTTTATTCAGTAACAGTATCTTGCTTGGAAGATTTCCAGCTCACTGTTCCGTTATTCAAACTGTAAAGTACCGTTTTGCGACTTATAGTCGTTATCGGTTAGGAAACTTACAACGGTGAACCCAGTCACTTCAAGTTTTCCTTCTCCATATTTTTAAGACAACATCCTTAGATCTCTAAGATACTAAAGGATGTTCTTACCATCAATCCAGTGACTATCACTTGGATTGGCCTGATTGTGACTCCATATGCTCAAAGCGTATGAGACATCAGGTCAAGTACATTTTTCAATGTACAAGTTCTCAGAGAGTTATCAACAACTTTAAATCTATCCCAGTAGATCTTTATTCCTAGAATAAAGGCTGTTTCTCCCAAGAATTCTACGGAGAATTTTCATGAAAGCCAAGCTTTCACCGATTGTATTTTATGGGAATATCATTTCCAAGAAATGATGTGTCATTATTATACAGGACATTCAATGTCAGTGCACTCCCACTAACCTTCTTATATACATAAGAATCATTTTCGTTTTGAATTAAATCATACACCATTATGATTACATCAAAACGATAATTCCAAGAACCCAATGCTTGCTTCAATCCATCCATGGATCGAAAAACCTGCAAACCTTGTTTGCTAGTTTTGGTACGACAAAACCGTCAGGATATTGTAAACATCATCCAAAAGGTTTCCGTTAAGGAAAGAAGTTTTGGCATTCAGCTGCCATATTTCATAAATGAAACATGCAGCATTTGCAAGCATTATCCAAATGGATATACCGTGACAACAGTTAAAAGGTTTCGTCGTAATTGACACAATGTTGATAACGATACCTTTTTGCTACAAGCCTAGCTTAGTACGTTGGTATGTTGCCTTCCATGTATGTCTTCCTTGAAGACTTATATAGTACCAATAGGCACAATGCCTTGCGGTACAACAACTAGTATCCAAACTAAGTTGATATACATGGAATCCATTTCGGATATCATGGCACTTTGCCATAATAGGGAGTCGATACCTTGTATCACTTCCTCATACGTAGTCAGTTCGTATTCCTCAATAAGATTGACATCTTTATGAGGTGAGATTAGAAACCCATACCCCAGGTTGTTTTCTGACTCTCTCCGACTTACGCGGTTCTTGTGTATTCGAAGATCATTGGTATAGTTTCATCTTTGATGAACTATTTGTGTTCCATTAAGATTCGGTGCCTGGAATAGTATTACTCCGATTTTCATCGAGTTTTACTTTCCTCCCACTTACCACTGCATTTCGGTATTCCTCTCAGGATAACCTCATGGCAAGCAACAATTACATTGTTCTCTTGTGAGCTGTATAAGTACTATACTTTGGTTTCCCTAGGATAACCATTATTAGGCACTTATCCGATTTGGGTTCTGGTTTGGTATCATCCAAACATATGCCTAGCATAGCCAAATCTTCAGGAATGAGAAACCCGGTTTCTTTCCTGTTCATATCTAATATGAAGTCTGTCAAACAGATTTTTATGGAACCTTATTCAAAATAAGTTCTGCACTGTTTATGCGTATCCGTTGAAGGAAATGGTAGCTCAGAGCGACTCATGATTAACCTTATCATGTCCAACAAAATTCGGTTTCTCAGTTCGGACACACCGTCAAATTGACGTGTTCCGGAAGGAGTCCTCATTGAAAGAATACTATACTCTTTCAAGTATATAAGAAACTTATTGCTTAAGTATTTTCATCATGGTCTAACCGTGATGGTTAATACTTTAGCCGATCTGTTTGTCTATTTCGTGTCAAAACTCTAAAAGTTTCCGATTTGTGTTTCAATAGAAACACATAACCATAACGCGATGCCACATCCGTAAAGGTCACGAAATAATCATATCCACTTCTAGCCTAGCTAGACATGGGCCCACTGCTTCACTATGACTAGGGCTAACAGATCGGTGACACTTGCACTTTTACCATGTAAAGGCGTTTTAGGCACTTTGCCTAATAAACTAGATTCGTAGACTTTATTTGAATGGAATCAAATCTGTCCTAGTATCCACTCTTCAAAAGTGTGGATATACGAGTCTTGTTTTATTGTGTCCTAGACAACAATGCCACTTTTAAGTTTCTTCTGATCAATCAGTTTGAGCTATTAGTTTGTCATGTTATATGTTTGAGATTTATTTATATTCAAAATATAAATACTGTTTTTCACATCTAATGTGTTTATCTAAATATCATCTTTATATAATAAAACACTTTAGTGTTCTAGAATATAAAGGTATATCCGCAACGGATTATACTCTGATGTAGAGATAATGTTTCTAGTAAAACTAGTTACATTCTAACAGTTTCCTAATTTAAGTACATACCCGAAAGGGTAGTTCCTAAACTTAGGTATCTACGGTTAAAACAGCGACTTTTGTCCCGTTTTCAATTCGCAGATTAATCTCAATTGAAGTCAGTATCCTGCTCATAGCAGATTCTGCACACAGTACATATTTACGTACCACTTCCAGTATCCTTTATCTTCCCAGAGGACTGTAATGATTTTGCCTTTGCCCTTTTCCACACCCCCGAAGCCTTTGGCCAAGCCTTGGCCTTCCGAAATGTCGAAGTAAGGTGCGCGGCGTGCGCCTTGCGCTTCTCGCCTTATTGCAAATTTTGGCTTTGTCTCCTTGAGAATAGCCATTAACTCTCCAAGAGTTTATTTTGCAATTTTTACTTCTAAATTCTAAAGATAGATTTATGAAGATCCTTCAATTTCATTATCATACTTTAAGGATCTAATCCTTAGTTCTGATTAAGAAATTAAGGAGTCTATTTGGCAAGCATAATGGATTAAGCACTAAAGTTATCATCACATTAATATTCCTAATATCATGCTCTACTATTTGCTTAACTCTGGGCTTAGGCCTAATATATTATTTTATCAAATAAAGTAACTTATTAGTTTCCAGGACCATCCTGATATTTTATTCCCAATTTGAAAATTAAAGTCGTTTAAATACATTTTCACCCAGGATTATGTTTTAAACATTAATCTTTCAATTTTATCTTGATTCTAATAGTCCAACTATTTAATCAACGATTTCGGTACTATTTATAATGATTACTATAGTCCAACTATATAATCAACTATAATTTTAATAGGTTAAATTCAATTATATTGATTACTATAATCCAATTATAAAATCAACCATTAATTGAAATAGTTTGAATACAGTCCAACTGTTTATTAAAACAACTATTTAAATATTAGTCCAACTAACATTTAATTTATTTGACGTAATATTTTGATATGAGCGCGTATGGCAAGTCATTAAATGAATATTGCAAATTTAATACTTGCCTCCCACTATTTTTCGGCGAGCCTCTAACCTTCTGTTGAGTACTCGGGAAACCGTGTTTCCTAGTGGGCTAGGATCCCGTTAAATGTCACACAATCTTGACTTTGGCCAACAAATTATATGATAATTAACTAGGTAGTTCTCTAAGATCAATTGGATCCCATTCAATTCCTAGATCCAGTAGGGGGACATCCAAGTCCGAAACATATATCTCATAAATGCCAATATATCCAATATATTGCCTAACCTTTTTCCTCTGAATCAACTAAGCATGGCTTTGGCACAACAAACTTAGTGATCCCAGTTAAGCATGACCCATTGACCATGGAAAGCTTCGTAATCAATGTCGATGGACAAGAAGTGGTCTTGACTTTGGCCAACAAACCACAACTTGGACATGACACCAATATGGAACAAAGCCTTCATGATTCAAACACATCCTCGACGGACAAAGGTCTTGACTTTGGCCAACAAACCAATGCCAGTCTTAGATCTTGAGTAAGAATCACTCAATGGAAGGAAAAACGCTTAATATTGTTTGAGGGTTTTTCACGTGCAAATTGGCAACCAATTTATTATCTTTGTTAAGGTCTCATCATCATACACCCTTAAACATGCATTCTAAACACATAATAAGGTGCATAAATAAATATATTAATGATATGCGCATGGATACTCAACACATTGTTCCTAGAACAAATCTCTCCATTTCCTCTCCCCCGCTAGCACAAGTATTACTTCTACCCGTTACACTACACTTCTAAAGAAACCTCATTTACAATGAGGGGAATATGTGAGAAGAGAAATACACAGAGTAAGGAGGTAATAGGCTGGCCACGCAGGTCCAATTAAGAAATTCCAAATTTATTACAACAATTTCTAAAATTGCCCCACCCATCTAATATCCATCCGATATACATTATTCATGCATCGCAACCATGTATTCACACAAGCATGTTATCAATCAATTTAATCCAATTAATTAATCTGATATTAGTGACCATCCAATGTTCAAACAACGATTTGATTTTGCGCGAGTCCAACTCGTTTTACGAATAAGTACTCAAAGTACGAATTCTCGAATTATATTAAACTACAAAATTAAATCCAATTCAATTTTCATTTAATACTAATTCGCTATTTAATTCTAAATTAAATATTACACTTTATTAACTAACCTTTACGACTTAAATTCTAAATTTAATCGTTACGGGTCTCAAAGCCCGATTAACATCCAATGTTAATTTAATTAAAGTCCAATGAGCTCTTAATTAATTTCTCAAGGCATGGACTTTTGGTCAACTTGGGTCAAACCCAAAGACTAAAGCCCATTTAAAGGAATCACTCTTATATGCCTAGAAACCAATTTTGGCCCATTAGGCCCAATTAAATATTAAAGGTCCATTAGTCATAATTGGACTTTATGGATATGGTTTTGGGCCCAATTGGATCCAACCAATTTAGCCTAAACCCATCTTGGTACAACCAAGCCCAATAATAACTTTTAAGCCCAATTTCCAAAATTAGCCCAATTAATTAAATCACAAAAATTCCAAATTTCATATTTATTAACCAAAGTGTATAGCATAATTAATTACCCAAATCAATATTTCCAAAATACCAATTAGCCTAATTAATCATGCTCATTAACAAAACATGTCCAACACATTTTCTTCAAAAATCAAACCCATATATACATGCTATAGTCTCGGCAATTTGGGGATAATTATGTCCAATTCGAATTCAATCCAATTAAATCCAATTAAACATTAAATCAACATTCCAACATGATTCCAACTCATCCAATGAATCAAAAAAACAATCCAAGACTTTTAGGGTTCTCAAACTCTCGGCCAAGCCATGTAATTTGGGGAAAATTGTTCCAAACCATTTTTCATGAAATTGATCCAATCAATCTTCAATTAAACATCATTTAAGCATAATTAATCAAACAATTCAACCAAATCATGCTCAAAATCAATTCACCCAATTTCAACCCTAAAATATTTTCATGCTCAACCTTGCTCATAGATACCATTGTTGGAATTTGCTAAGCATCCCAAGATCATATCAAGCAATGAAAATACAAAGTGAATACATTGAGGAAGTTGCGGAATACTTACATCGATAGGTTGAGCGATGCGTCGAAGAACAAAACTTCAAGCTTTTCCCCCTTCCATGGCTCGGTAGTGGCATGAAAACAGTCCACTGTTTTGGCTCTCCAAAAACGGTCCAAGCTCCAAGCTTCTCAAATGGTATTCCAAGCCCACGGGTGGGTTTCCCTATCACCTTCGCAAGACTCCGATGTGTGCTAGCACTCTTGATTTTTGCCACAAAATCACTTTTTTCTTCCCTTCATTCTCGGTAAACTAGAAAACAGAAGGAAGAAATTGGTCATAGACCGTGTGAGAGAAGGAGTTTTGGCTCCAAAACCGTGTAAAAGGGAGAAAGAAAGAGTAAATGTGTTGTTAAAATTGGTAAAATGATTTTCCAAAAATCATATACACAATTTTTGGCATTCAAAAGTTAAACCAATTAAAGCTTTCAACCACCACATCAACTATTCACATAATTCAATCAATCAAGTGACAAGTTGTCACATCACTCAAAGTGAATAATGATTTGACGCTTGATGCGACTAGCGGTTTGACGCTTGATGTGACTTGCGTGCCGCACTCGAATTCGAAATGCGAATGGGCTCGCAAACACTCCCGGGCTCGGGTTCGCTAATTCCAAATTAACGAATTTTCCGTTGCGTCTTAATTAATTAATTATGCCTAGCAAAATCACTATTCACGTCGCTAACGAATTAATTCTAAATTAACTCGTTTGCCCGAATTAAAATCTAATTTCAATTCCGCGACGAAATCCAATTTCATATAATATATCGAATATATTATTTTATCGATTAATTCCAAATTAATCGTTCTCTCTTTTATTATAATATTTTATCCCAGATAAAATATCTCTGTAATTAATCCCAGATTAATTTTCTCTCTCATTTAATTAATCTCAGATTAATAAAGTGCAAGTCATACGTCATCGGTGAATCTTCGGGAAGCGACCCATGAGATCCCCGGATATGTTGGCAGTAAATCCGGTCGTCGGACTATCCGAACATGTAATTACCTAGTACTACGTTTGTACCGATTTACAAGACAAGGTTGGCTTCTAGCAAAGCGCCATGCCTACCCAATTCTCCAGAAATATCCTTACAAGAATATGTGATCTTTATCAGGCGTAGTATACGTAGTATTGCGTATTTCGATCCAGTATCAGATGTCACGTGCTAGGCCTGAGGCTGGAATAGTGTCTGCCCCGTACGAAGCACATATCGGATCTCTGGTAACTAGTCTCTATAATCGGATAAACATGACCTAGTCGTTTTATCCCGATGACTGCAGTACATAAGAGAACCAGTTCCGTATCCTACGTGACCATCATCTCCACTATGACTGGAGTGATACTTCCGTCTTGACATCACACCCAATACACTACGATTCTCAATATACCCAGCAGAGGCGTACACAGAACCTGTTAAAGCCTTGGACGACCAAAACCAAAGTATATTGATTGTCGCAAGTATTAGCGGTGCAAGTTTCAGGTTAAGACCAAATACACCTACCCTGATTCGGACTTCCATAGACACATAGTCATACTACCAATGGAATTCCGATGGGTCTATCCAGAGCGAAGTTGTTTTTCGTACCATCGGTAAAACACAACCTCCTACTACACACTTGCATGAGTATCATATACACAAATACATGAGAACTATGCCGTTATGCCCTCATAATGCGCACAAGTGTAATACTAGTCTTTTTCGCATTATCGATGCCCAATCTCGATAATACTCTGACTAGGGATATTTAATGATTAATCCTTCGTGGACTGATACTGTCTCATATCATCTCAATCCAGGAACTAATCATATGGACCTTTCATCATTTATACGTCTTGGTGATCTAATCACAAATGATAAAAGAGCAATTTCCTTCGTCACACACAGTTAATTTGTACAACAACACCATGATCTGTACAAAAAAGTGACGCTATGGGTCATAACTGTCCAACAGCTTGGTACATTTTTCTATGTTTTTATGACTCATCATATGTTTTCGCCGGTGTGCTGTATAAGGTCTCGTCCATCAAAATGGATTGACCCGCTACCCTTGTCGACAAAGGATCGTTCGTTATTTGCTTAGTCTTCTCGCGTGACTTAGTCGTTGAGCGCTTGTTATATTTTTGACGACGCATGCATGGAAATCATTTTATAAAACATGTTTTAGATTTCTCTTATGATTTGCATTCTTTTGGTATCGGCTCTCTGAGTCCACAAGACTCATCTGTTGGAGTTGGTGCTCAGCGCACCATTTTTTTGTATTTATTATAAATACAATGTATTTTTATATTTTATTTTGAATAAAATTTAGTAGTTTTCATCAATATAATCTTTTATATGGTTAAGGCGTAAAATGACCTTAGAATGAATAGTTGTGACGTAATTGCAAAAGCGTCGCAATTGTCACAATACAATTCATTCTTAAAACTGTTCTTGGTCAAGGTTTACATACATGGTCAGTTAGTAAACCCGTGAGACCGGTACATGTTGTATGTTAGAATTTTTCCAATGGTTTATCGCAGTAAACCATGAGTCTGGGGACACTCATATAAACACGTATATATTTATTGGATAAATACTGAACGAATCATTCGAATATTCCTGATAGATTATACACCAATGTCAATAGGAATCTTTACGAGTCGAATAGCATATTAGCTCATTTGACTTGTGATACCACTGTGGATATGTGAGATATCATCCACACTTTGATGACAGTCACGTCAATGATCTTTTAAGATCAGACTGTTGGACAATTATGACCCTAACATATCTATTTTGTAAAGGACATGGTGTGCTTGTACAAAATTAACTATGTGACAAAAGAAATTGCTCTTTTAAAATCATTGTAATTGGATTACTTAGATATATAAATGATAAAAGTCCTATGATTAGTACCAGATTAATAATAGTAGACAATATTAATCCACGAAAGGTTTAATAATCATTAAATATCCATAGTCGTAGTATTATCGAGACGGACATCGATAATGCGGAATATGCTAGTATTACACTTGTGCGCGTTATGGAAGCTTAACGACATAGTTATCATATAATTAAGTATTGGATACTTATACAAGTGTGATAAGAGGTCTGTTTTGCCGATGGTACAGGAACAGCTTCACTTGTATAGACCCATCGGAATCCCATTGGTAGTATGACTATGTGTCTATGGGATCCGAATCAGGGTAGGTGTTATGGTTTTAACCTGAGACTTGCATCGCTAATACTTGCGACAATCAGTACACTTTGGTTTTGGTCGTCTGGGCTTTAACAGGCTCTGTGTACGCCTCTTCTGGTGGTATACTGAGAATCGTAGTGTATTGGGTGTGATGTCAAGATGGAAATATCACTTTAGTCATATGGAGATGATGATCACGTAGGATACGAAACTAGTACTGTTAAGTACTGCAATCATCGGGATATATGACTAGGTCATGATTATCCGATTATAGCGACTAGTTGTCAGTGATCCGATATATGCTTCGTACGGGGCAGACACAATTTCAGCCCTAGGCCTAGCATGTGACATCAATACTGGATCGTAATACGCAATAATTAGTATACTACGCTTGATAAAGATTATGTATTCTTTTAAAAGAATATTCTGGAGAATTGGTAGGCACAATGCTTTGCTAGAAGCCAACCATGTCTTGTAAATCGGTAAGAACTGTGGTACGAGGTACGTGTTAGACATTATGTCCCATAGCGTCACTGTTTGTAAATGATATTGTATTATTGTACAAAATTAACTATGTGATAATGAACTTGCCTTTTGCCGTTTTGTAATATTATTTACTTTGATATATAAATGGCGAAAGTCCATATGATTAATAATACCGGATTGATATGATATGAGACCGTATCAATCCATAAAGGTTTAATCATTAAATATCCCTAGTCGGAGTATTATCGAGATCGGACATCGATAATGCGGAATAGACTAGTATTGCGCTTGTGCACGTTGTGAGGGCACAACGGCATAGTTCTCATATATTTAAGTATTGGATACTTATGCAAGTGCGATAGGAGGTTGTGGTTTTACCGATGGTACGGAAAACAGCTTTCGCTCTGGATAGACCCCGCGGAATCCCATTGGTAGTATGTCTGCGTGTCTATGGGAGGCCGCATCAGGGTAGGTGTATTGGTCTTAACCTGAGACTTACATCGCTAGTACTTGCGACAATCGGTAAACTTTGGTTTTGGTGGTTGGGGACCTAACCGGTTCTCTGTGTACACCTCTTCTGGGTTTATCGAGAATCGTAGTGTACTGGATGTGATGTCGAGATGGAAGTATCACTTCAGACATATGGAGGTGATGATCGCACAGGACACAAAACTAGTACTCTATAAAAGGTTTGCAACCGTCGGGATAATATGACCGGGTCAGGATTGTCCGATTTAAGAGACTAGTTTCTTGATGTCCGATATATGTTTCGTACGGGCAGACACATTTCCAGCCCCAGGCCTAACATGTGATCATCCGATACTGGTTCGATATACGCAATACTACGGTATACTACGCTTGATATAGATCTTATATTCCTATAAGAATATTTCTGGAGAATTGGGTAGGCATGGTGCTTTGCTAGAAGCCAACCTTGTCTTGTGAATCGGTAAAAACGTAGTACGAGGTACGTACGTGTTTCGGATAATCCGACGACCGTATTTTACTGCCAACATATCCGGAGATCTCTTGGGTGCGCTCCCGAAGATTCACCAATGACGTATGATTCAAACTCGATTAATCTTGGATTAATTACGGAGAGACTTTATCTTGGATAAAGTACTATACATAGAGAGAGAACGATTAATTTGGAATTAATCGTAAAATTATTATATTCGATATAATAATCGAAATTCGATTTCGACGCGAAATTAAAATTAGATTTTAATTCGGGCAAACGAGTTAATTTAGAATTAATTCGTTAGCGACGTAAATAATAATTTCGCTAGGCGTAATTATTTATTTAAATTCGATTTAAATTAACGTCGCGACGTAAGTTCGGTATTTCGGAAATATCGAACCCTGACGCGTGAGTGCACGTGGGCCCACTTTCATTTGGAAACGTGTGGGGCCCACATGACACATGTCATATTATGCATTATTTAACTCTAATGCATTGCATGGAGATAGTGTACAATGCACTCAATGGTTTTGCATGGAAATTGAGTGTTTGACACTCTAAGCCATTGCATGATTTGTGTCATAAGTTTATTATTATTTAATAAATATTATGGCATAAATATAAATTGATTTTTTGTACAAAAATCATAGAACTCCTCTCTCTCACATTGCCGAAACTACATGCAGTTTTGGGCTCTCCATTTCTTCAATTTTGTGGCAAGATTTGAAGAAGTTGTGCATTCAAAATCACAACAAAGGCTAGCACCTTCAAGGGATCATACAAAGGTGTTATGGGAAACTAATCCTTGAGCTGGGAGGATCAAACAAAGCTTGGAGCTGCACTTTCCACCTTGGCCGAATTCATCACTGCACAAATGAGAAGTTTTCATTTCATCAACGCATCACATTCCGATTTTTGTGAGTATGATTCCGCCATACTTCAATTAATTCATTCATGTATTTATATATTTTGTTTGCTCTTGTTGATCTTGGGGCTTGGTAATAGAAACCAACAATGGTATCATTGAGCTTAAAGAGCATGCAAATATATTAGGATGTTATTTGGGGAAAATTGTATGAAGCATGATTTGATGAGTTTGCTTGATTAAATATGCTTAGATGTATTTTATTTAGATTATACATCATCAATTTCATGGAAATAAATTGGATTAATTTTTCCAACCCAAATGAGGCTTGGCCGAATACATGCAAGCATATGGACTAGATGATTTTTTAATTTTAAGACATTAGATGACTTGAAACAATATGGAATGATGATTTGTAACTCGATTGGATTGAAAACGAAATCGGAACCATTTTAATCACCTTGGCCGAATGCTTGATGGGATTAGGGACTTGATTTTTTTGATTAAATAATGTTGGACATATATTTAAGATAAAAATATGATTAATGGATTAATTTGATATTTTGGGAATATTGATTTAAAGAATTAATCATGATAATACACTTTAATTAATTAAGTTTATAAATTTGGAATTTTTAATGTTTGGTTTGTTTGGGCTTAAGTTTGAATTGGGCCTAAACATATTATATTTGGGCCTTATGGGCTTGATATTGATTTTATGGCATATGAGGGTGATTCCTTATTGGGCTTGGTAATTGGGTTTGACCCATACATTGACCAAAACCCAAGCCTAAAGAAATCAATTGAAAGCCCATCGGACTTTAATTAAACGGACATTAGATGTTAGTTGGGCTTTGAGACCGATTGTATTAGATTTGGAATCTAAGTTATAAAAGCACAATAAAAGTGTAAATATTTAATTTAGAATTAAATATAGGATTAGTATTGAATACGACTTAAATTGGATTTAACGAGTAGTTCGATATAATTCGTGAATTCATACTATAAGTATTTATCTCAAATTGAGTTGGACTCGCGCAAATGCAAACAATTGTTTGAACATTGTATTGTCACCTAATTAAAGACTAATTAATTGGATTTGATTGGTTGTATAACATGCCTGAATGAATGAATGTGGATGTGATGTATGAATAGTGTATATCGGATGGATATTAGAAGGGAAGGGTAATTTTTAAATTATTGTAAATTTAGAATTTATAATTGGACCTGCGTGTCCAGCCTTTCTCTTATTGTCTCTTTGTATTCTCTTCTCACCTAATTCCCCTCAATGTAAATGAGGTTTCTCTTATTGTATTATGTAATTGGGTAAGAGTAGAATAGTGCTAGCGGGGAGAGGAAAGGGAGTGATTTGTTCTAGGAACAAGTTGTTGTTCATATCCATCCGTATATCGCTATTACTTTACTTACGCGCTTTATGATGTTTTTGAAGCATGCTTAGGGGTTTGATGATGAGACCTAACAAAGATAAATTAATTGGTTGCCAATTACGCGAAAAATCCCTCAAACAATATTAAGCGATTTTCCTTCCATTGAATGATTCTTGTTCAAGATCCGAAGTTGGCATTGGTTTGTTTGGCCAAAGTCAAGACCTTTGTCAATCAAGGATGTACTTGAATCATGAGAGTTTTTTGTTGCATATCGGTGTCTTGTCCAAATCGTGATTTTTATTGGCCAAAGTCAAGATCACTTTTTGTCCAATGACATTGATTACGAAACTTTCCTCGTCAATGGGTCCCGCTTAACTGGAATCATTAGGTTTGTTTTTTGGCAAAGCCAAGGCCTAGATGATTCGGAGGATAGGGTTAGGAAAATGTAATGGATACATTGACATTATACATATGTTTGGGACTTGGATGTCCACCTAACCGGATCTAGGAATTGGATGAGATCCAATTGATCATAGAGATCTACCTAAGTTAAATAGCATACAGCTTTTATTGGCCAAAGTCAAGGTTGTGTGTTATTTAACGGGATCCTAGCCCACTAGGAAATGCGATTTCCCGAGTTCTCCACAAGAGGGTTAGAGACTTGAAGAAAATAGTGGGAGGCTATTATTGAATTTGCAATTTCGTTCAGATACTTAGCCTTACGCGTCTTTCAAAATTATTTCGTCAATATTTTAATAATTAGTTGGACTAATATATTGTTATTTTGCTTGTAACAGTTTGACTGTACCCATAACATCGTTGACTTTATAGTTGGACTATAGTTGTCAAGATGACTGGCAAGGGTAATGTCCGCGACATAATCATGGGCGATAATGTCTTCAAAGGGACAAACTTTGCCGACTGGGAAATGAACCTCAAGATAGTGCTTGGGGCTGAGAGGGTGCTGTATACTATTCAGAGACCTCTCCCGCCTAAACCCACTGAGCCACTGGAGCTAGAGTTATGGAAGACTCATAGTGACGATTGTGACCAAGCTCAGTCAGTTATGCTAGCTGCAATGACCCAGCATTTCAGACGCCAGAACAGGGACTTGGATCCCTATAACATGATGGCAAGATTGCGTGATCTCCACCGCACCAACAAGCGGATGGAGAGGTATGAGCTAGTAAGGAAACTCTTCCGCTCCCGGATGACAGACGGCGCATCAGTTGAGGCCCACGGGACTCAAATGATCGCTGACATAGATGAGTTAGCCAAGATGGGCATTGTCTTGGAGGCAGAGTTGACGATTGATATGCTATTACAATCGCTACCCGATACTTGGAAACAAATCATCATCAACTATAAGTTATGATGGACACTGACGACACTCTTGGAGAGTTGTTGTCCGTGCTGAAGGAGTCCGAAAAGGAACTCCTAAAGGGGAGCAAGCGCGAGGCGCATTATGCATCGACCTCTCATGCGCCAAGGGCTGGGCCCAAGACAATTGGAGGTGCGAGGAAGAAGAAGTTCAAGAACAAGGGCAATGGCAAGTTGACAGTGGCTTCTAGGAAGCCAAAGGACAAATCTCGCGACATCTGCCTCAACTGCGGCAAGAGGGTCACTGGAAACGTGACTGCCGAATGGGCAAAGGGCAGAGGAGGATATCAAGGCTGGCAAGGCTATCGCCTCTGGTATGTTTGTTATGAGATAAATATGAATACTTCTAGTTTTAAAAATTGGATTTTTGATTCTGGTTGTGGTGCTCATATTTGTACTGATGTGCAGGATCTGCAGGATAGCAGGGTGCTGGCATCGGGGGAGATGGATCTACGGGTCGGAAACGGAACACCAGTTGCTGTTTTGGCCGTAGGGACTTTTGTTTTAAACTGCCCTCAGGGTATGTACTTAAACTTTTGAACTGTTATTTTGTACCTAGTTTAACTAGGAATATTATATCTGTATCCTTGTTAACCCAGCAGGGTTACACTTTTGTATTTAGAAACACTGGGTGTTATTTATATAAAAATGATGCAGAAATTTGCACAGCTGTTGCAAATAACGGTCTTTATATTTTGAATATAAATGAATCTCCTAAAATGACAAACAAAAGGCTCAAAAGGAGTAATCTAAAGATGAAGCTTATATGTGGCATTGTCGTCTAGGACACATCAACAAGACTCGCATATCCACCACATTTGAAGAGTGGGTACTTGGACGAATTTGATCCCAATTCATATGACGTCTGCGAATCTTGTCTTTTAGGCAAAATGCCTAAATCACCTTTTAGCGGTAAAGGTGAAGAACGTGCCACAGAACTGTTGGCTCTCGTTCATACTGACGTATGCGGGCCCATGTCCAGCCAGGCTAGAGGTGGATTTCACTACTTCGTAACCTTCACAGATGATGCATCTCGTTACGGTTATGTGTATCTTATGAGACACAAGTCGGAAACTTTGAGAAATTCAAAGAGTTTCGACACGAAGTGGAGAAACAAACAGGGAAGAGTATTAAGACATTACGGTCAGACCGTGGTGGCGAATACTTAAGTTATGAGTTTCAAGATTACTTGAAAGAATATGGTATTCTTTCACAGTGGACTCCTCCTGGAACACCGCAATTAAACGGTGTGTCCGAACGGAGAAACCGCAACCTTGTTGGACATGGTAAGGTCAATGATGAGTCGCACTGAGCTACCAATATCCTTCTGGGGATACGCATTAAACAGTGCTATACTTATTTTGAATAAGGTACCGTCGAAGTCTGTTGAACAGACTCCATATGAGATATGGACAGGAAGGAAACCAGGGTTTCTCTTTCCTGAAGATTTGGGGATGCTGGGCATATGTTAAACGTTTGGAAGGTACCAAACTTGAACCCAAATCTGATAAATGCCTTTTCGTAGGATATCCTAGGGAAACCAAAGGATATTACTTCTATCACCCACAAGAGAACAAAGTATTTGTTGCTCTACAAGCATTTTTCCTTGAGAAGGATTTTATAAATGCAGTGGTAAGTGGGAGGAAAGTAGAACTCGATGAAGATCGTAGTGATACTGTTCCTGGCAATGAATCAACGACGGAACAAGAACAGACCGTCCGGGATGAGTCTGTACCACAAACTTCACATACACAAGGACCGCGTAGGTCGGAGAGAGTCAGAACAGTACCTGAGAGGTATGGGTTCCTGATCTCACCTCATGTAGATATTAATCTTATTGAGGATAATGAGCCGGCTACGTATGAGGAAGCGATACAAAATATCGATTCCGCTTTATGGCAAGAAGCCATGAAGTCCGAGATGGATTCCATGTACGCCAACCAAGTTTGGACACTGGTTGATGCACCAGAAGGCGTAAAGCCTATTGGATGCAGATGGATCTTCAAGAAGAAGACCGACATGGATGGCAACGTACAAACGTACAAAGCTAGGCTTGTAGCGAAGGGGTATCGTCAACAATATGGTATTGATTATGACGAAACCTTCTCACCCGTTGCCATGATTAAATCCATTCGGATAATGCTTGCAATAGCTGCATATTTCAATTACGAGATATGGCAGATGGACGTTAAAACCGCTTTCCTTAACGGAAACCTTTTGGAGGATGTTTATATGCAACAGCCTGACGGTTTTATCGTACCTAGACTTGCAAACAAGGTTTGTAAGTTAAATCGATCCATTTATGGATTGAAGCAAGCATCACGGTCATGGAATCAGCGTTTTGATGAGATCATAAAAGAATATGATTCGTGCAAAACGCAGATGACCCTTGTGTATACAAGAAGGTTAGTGGGAGAGCACTTACTTTTATTGTCCTTTATGTCGACGACGTATTGCTTATAGGCAATGACATTCCCATGCTAACGTCGGTGAAAGCTTGGCTTTCATTAAAATTCTCCATGAAAGATCTGGGAAGCACAGCCTTTATTCTTGGAATAAAGATCTACCGGGATAGATCTAGAAAGCTGCTTGGACTCTCCCAGAGTACATACATTGATAAAGTGTTGAAGCGATTCAACATGGAACAATCCAAGAGGGGATTGGTTCCAATGGTACGTGGTACCTCTCTGTCTAAGGACATGTGTCCTAAGACTCAGGAAGAGAGAGACAACATGAGTCGGATACCGTTCGCCTCGGCAGTCGGATCGATCATGTATGCCATGATATGTACACGACCTGATGTCTCATATGCTTTGAGCATGTGCAGTCGCTATCAGGCCGATCCAGGTGAAGGTCACTGGATAGCAGTTAAGAATATCCTTAAGTATCTTAAACGAACTAAGGATGCTTTCTTAATTTATGGAGGTGGAGAACTTGCGGTATCTGGGTATACCGATGCAAGTTTCCCAAACCGACAAGGATGACTACAAGTCGCAATCCGGGTACATTTTTTGTTTGAATAACGGAGCAGTGAGCTGGAAATCTTCCAAGCAAGATACTGTTGCCGATTCAACAACAGAAGCGGAGGACATCGCTGCATCTGAAGCAGCAAAGGAGGCAGTTTGGATCCGAAAGTTCCTAATCGGATTAGGAGTAGTTCCGTTAGCAGCTGAGCCCGTTCCATTGTATTGTGACAATAACGGGGCTATAGCACAGGCTAAGGAACCAAGGTCTCATCAACGGTCCAAGCATGTTCTTCGACGTTACCATCTGATTCGGGAGATTATACATCGTGGCGATGTAAAGGTCGAGAAGGTCCATCAGATGACAACATTGCAGATCCGCTGACGAAGGCTGTTCTTCAGCAAGTTTTTGAACGACACATACATAGTTCGGGTATTAGATGCTTGAGTGACTGGCTATAGGCCAAGTGGGAGATTGTTAGACATTATGTCCCATAGCGTCACTGTTTGTAAATGATATTGTATTATTGTACAAAATTAACTATGTGATAATGAAATTGCCTTTGCCGTTTTGTAATATTATTTACTTTGATATATAAATGGCGAAAGTCCATATGATTAATACCGATTGAGATGATATGAGACAGTATCAATCCATAAAGGTTTAATCATTAAATATCCCTAGTCGGAGTATATCGAGATCGGACATCGATAATGCGGAATAGACTAGTATTGCGCTTGTGCACGTTGTGAGGGCACAACGGCATAGTTCTCTCTATATTTAAGTATTGGATACTTATGCAAGTGCGATAGGAGGTTGTGTTTTACCGATGGTACGGAAAACAGCTTCGCTCTGGATAGACCCCGCGGAATCCCATTGGTAGTATGTCTGCGTTCTTTGGGAGGCCGCATCAGGGTAGGTGTATATGGTCTTAACCTGAGACTTACATCGCTAGTACTTGCGACAATCGGTAAACTTTGGTTTTGGTGGTTGGGGACCTTAACCGGTTCTGTGTACACCTCTTCTGGGTTTATCGAGAATCGTAGTGTACTGGATGTGATGTCGAGATGGAAGTATCACTTCAGACATATGGAGGTGATGATCGCGCAGGACACAGAACTAGTACTCTATAAAAGGTTGCAACCGTCGGGACAATATGACCAGGTCAGGATTGTCCGATTTAAAGAGACTAGTTGCTTGATGTCCGATATATGTTTCGTACGGGGCAGACACATTCCAGCCCCAGGCCTAACATGTGATCATCCGATACTGGTTCGATATACGCAATACTACGGTATACTACGCTTGATATAGATCTTATATTCCTATAAGAATATTTCTGGAGAATTGGGTAGGCATGGCGCTTTGCTAGAAGCCAACCTTGTCTTGTGAATCGGTAAAAACGTAGTACGAGGTACGTACGTGTTCGGATAATCCGACGACCGTATTTACTGCCAACATATCCGGAGATCTCTTGGGTCGCTTCCCGAAGATTCACCAATGACGTATGATTCAAACTCGATTAATCTTGGATTAATTACGGAGAGACTTTATCTTGGATAAAGTACTATACATAGAGAGAGAACGATTAATTTGGAATTAATCGTAAAATATTATATTCGATATAATAATCGAAATTCGATTTCGACGCGAAATTAAAAATTAAATAGATTTATTCGGGCAAACGAGTTAATTTAGAATTAATTCGTTAGCGACGTAAATAATAATTTCGCTAGGCGCAATTATTTATTTAAATTCGATTTAATTAACGTCGCGACGTAAGTTCGGTATTTCGGAAATATCGAACCCGAACGCGTGAGTGCACGTGGGCCCACTTTCATTTGGAAACGTGTGGGGCCCACATGACACATGTCATATTATGCATTATTTAACTCTAATGCATTGCATGGAGATAGTGTACAATGCACTCAATGGTTTTGCATGGAAATTGAGTGTTTGACACTCTAAGCCATTGCATGATTTGTGTCATAAGTTTATTATTAATTAATAAATATTATGGCATAAATATAAATTGATTTTTTGTAACAAAAATCATAGAACTCCTCTCTCTCTCACATTGCCGAAACTACATGCAGTTTTGGGCTCTCCATTTCTTCAATTTTGTGGCAAGATTTGAAGAAGTTGTGCATTCAAAATCACAACAAAGGCTAGCACCTTCAAGGGATCATACAAAGGTGTTATGGAAACTAATCCTTGAGCTTGGGAGGATCAAACAAAGCTTGGAGCTGCACTTTCCACCTTGGCCGAATTCATCACTGCACAAAGGAGAAGTTTTTCATTTCATCAACGCATCCGCATTCCGATTTTTGTGAGTATGATTCCGCCATACTTCAATTAATCATTCATGTATTTATATATATTTTGTTTGCTCTTGTTGATCTTGGGGCTTGGTAATAGAAAACCAACAGTACGCACGTGTTCAGATAGTCCACGACCGATTTACGTACTACTGCCAACATATCCAGGAATCTCATGGTCGCGTCCCAAGTTCACCGATACGTTTTGACTCGAACATATTAATTCGGGATAAATTCAAATAGTAGAGAGATAACGATAATTTGGAATAATCGTTAAATAATATATAGAATATTTATTGAAATTAGAATTCAATGCGGGATTAAAATTAGATTTTAATTCGGGTGAACGAATTAATTTAGAATTATTCTTAGTGACTTTAATATAATTTTGCTAGGCATAATTATTTAATTGGATTTAATTATGTCGTAACGGAAAATTTCGTTTATTTCGGAATTAAAAAACCCAAGCCCGAGCGAGAGTTGCGTGTTGGATTAGCCGACTTAAATTCGGAATTTAAAAGTGATTTGACCCACTTGAATTACATCACAAGTTGGACTAGTGATGGAAGTTGTTATTTGGTTTAAATGAAGACTGGTTTAACTTGTAAAATACTCCAACCAAATCCAACACTTTTTATATTTTTTTATTTTGAATTAAAACCATATACCAACTCTTGGATGTTGATTTTGGTATAGTTTTGAAATCAAAATTAACTAAACACAAAACCTCTATTTTCTCTCAAATGCCGTGAGCCTAGAGCTATCTGTTCTTGATTTTTTGCTTCAAAATCTTCATTGCTAGCACATAAGGAGTCAAGATAAAAGGTGATAGGAATACTTACCCTTGAGTTTGGAACTCAAATCAAAGCTTGGAGCTTCAACAATGGATCAAAAGTTTAGAACTTCATACATCCATCAAATCCGTTCAATGTAAGTCTTCCGCAACTTCTTTGATTATTCACACACATATAATGATTAGAGATCCTTGGCATGTTCTAGGAACACTAACAATGACCTCCGCCTGTTCGTCGAGTATACCCGATTTCGGGGCCGATTCTCTATCCCCAGTGGAGTCGCCAGACTGTAGGACATAGAAACTGGGCGACGCATGCTGTTTCTAAAACGGTCCACTGTTTTGGCTCTCCAAAAACGGTCCAAGCTCCAAGCTTCTCAAATGGTATTCCAAGCCCACGGGTGGGTTTCCCTATCACCTTCGCAAGACTCCGATGTGTGCTAGCACTCTTGATTTTTGCCACAAAATCACTTTTTTCTTCCCTTCATTCTCGGTAAACTAGAAAACAGAAGGAAGAAATTGGTCCTAGACCGTGTGAGAGAAGGAGTTTTGGCTCCAAAACCGTGTAAAAGGGAGAAAGAAAGAGTAAATGTGTTGTTAAAATTGGTAAAATGATTTTCCAAAAATCATATACACAATTTTTGGCATTCAAAAGTTAAACCAATTAAAGCTTTCAACCACCACATCAACTATTCACATAATTCAATCAATCAAGTGACAAGTTGTCACATCACTCAAAGTGAATAATGATTTGACGCTTGATGCGACTAGCGGTTTGACGCTTGATGTGACTTGCGTCCGCACTCGAATTCGAAATGCGAATGGGCTCGCAAACACTCCCGGGCTCGGGTTCGCTAATTCCAAATTACGAATTTTCCGTTGCGACGTAATTAATTAATTATGCCTAGCAAAATCACTATTCACGTCGCTAACGAATTAATTCTAAATTAACTCGTTTGCCCGAATTAAAATCTAATTTCAATTCCGCGACGAAATCAATTTCATATAATATATCGAATATATTATTTTTATCGATTAATTCCAAATTAATCGTTCTCTCTTTATTAATATTTTATCCCAGATAAAATATCTCTGTAATTAATCCCAGATTAATTTTCTCTCTCATTAATTAATCTCAGATTAATAAAGTGCAAGTCATACGTCATCGGTGAATCTTCGGGAAGCGACCCATGAGATCCCCGGATATGTGGGCAGTAAATCCGGTCGTCGGACTATCCGAACATGTAAGTACCTAGTACTACGTTTGTACCGATTTACAAGACAAGGTTGGCTTCTAGCAAAGCGCCATGCCTACCCAATTCTCCAGAAATATCCTTACAGGAATATGTGATCTTTATCAGGCGTAGTATACGTAGTATTGCGTATTTCGATCCAGTATCGGATGTCACGTGCTAGGCCTGGGGCTAGAATTGTGTCTGCCCCGTACGAAGCACATATCGGATCTCTGGTAACTAGTCTCTATAATCGGATAAACATGACCTAGTCGTTTTATCCCGATGACTGCAGTACATAAGAGAACCAGTTCCGTATCCTACGTGACCATCATCTCCACTATGACTGGAGTGATACTTCCGTCTTGACATCACACCCAATACACTACGATTCTCAATATACCCAGCAGAGGCATACACAGAAACTGTTAAAGCCTTGGACGACCAAAACCAAAGTATATTGATTGTCGCAAGTATTAGCGGTGCAAGTTTCAGGTTAAACCAAATACACCTACCCTGATTCGGACTTCCATAGACACATAGTCATACTACCAATGGAATTCCGATGGGTCTATCCAGAGCGAAGTTGTTTTCCGGTACCATCGGTAAAACACAACCTCCTACTACACTTGCATGAGTATCATATACCCAAATATATGAGAACTATGTCGTTATGCCCTCATAACGCGCACAAGTGTAATACTAGTCTTTTTTCGCATTATCGATGTCCAATCTCGATAATACTCTGACTAGGGATATTTAATGATTAATCCTTCGTGGACTGATACTGTCTCATATCATCTCAATCCAGGAACTAATCATATGGACCTTTCATCATTTATACGTCTTGGTGATCTAATCACAAATGATAAAAGAGCAATTTCCTTCGTCACACAATTAATTTGTACAACAACACCATGATCTGTACAAAATAGTGACGCTATGGGTCATAACTGTCCAACAGCTTGGTACATTTTTCTATGTTTTTATGACTCATCATATGTTTTCGCCGGTGTGCTTGTATAAGGTCTCGTCCATCAAAAATGGATTGACCCGCTACCTTGTCGACAAAGGATCGTTCGTTATTTGCTTAGTCTTCTCTCTCGGTGACTTAGGCGTTGAGCGCTTGTTATATTTTTGACGACGCATGCATGGAAATCATTTTATAAACATGTTTTAGATTTCTCTTATGATTTGCATTCTTTTGGTATCGGCTCTCTGAGTCCACAAGACTCATCTGTTGGAGTTGGTGCTCAGCGCACCAATTTTTATTGTATTTATTTATAATACAATGTATTTTTATATTTTATTTTGAATAAAATTTAGTAGTTTTCATCAATATAATCTTTTATATGGTTAAGGCGTAAAATGACCTTAGAATGAATAGTTGTGACGTAATTGCAAAAGCGTCGCAATTGTCACAATACAATTCATTCTTAAAACTGTTCTTGGTCAAGGTTTACATACATGGTCAGTTAGTAACCCGTGAGACCGGTACATGTTGTATGTTAGAATTTTTCAATGGTTTATCGCAGTAAACCATGAGTCTGGGGACACTCATATAAACACGTATATATTTATTGGATAAATACTGAACGAATCATTCGAATATTCCTGATAGATTATACACCAATGTCAATAGGAATCTTTACGAGTCGAATAGCATATTAGCTCCTTTGACTTGTGATACCACTGTGGATATGTGAGATATCCTCCACACTTTGATGACAGTCACGTCAATGATCTTTTAAGATCAGACTGTTGGACAATTATGACCCATAATATCACTATTTTGTAAAGGACATGGTGTGCTTGTACAAAATTAACAATGTGACAAAAGAAATTGCTCTTTTATCATTTTGTAATTGGATTACTTAGATATATAAATGATAAAAGTCCATATGATTAGTACCGGATTAATAAGATATTAGACATATTAATCCACGAAAGGTTTAATCATTAAATATCCATAGTCGTAGTATTATCGAGACTGGACATCGATAATGCGGAATATGCTAGTATTACACTTGTGCGCGTTATGGAAGCTTAACGACATAGTTATCATATAATTAAGTATTGGATACTTATGCAAGTGTGATAAGAGGTTCTGTTTGCCGATGGTACAGGAACAGCTTCACTTTGTATAGACCCATCGGAATCCCATTGGTAGTATGACTATTGTCTATGGGAATCCGAATCATCAGGGTAGGTGTATTTGGTTTTAACCTGAGACTTGCATCGCTAATACTTGCGACAATCAGTACACTTTGGTTTTGGTCGTCTGGGGCTTTAACAGGCTCTGTGTACGCCTCTTCTGGGTATACTGAGAATCGTAGTGTATTGGGTGTGATGTCAAGATGGAAATATCACTTTAGTCATATGGAGATGATGATCACGTAGGATACGAAACTAGTACTCTTAAGTACTGCAATCATCGGGATAATATGACTAGGTCATGATTATCCGATTATAGAGACTAGTTGTCAGTGATCCGATATATGCTTCGTACGGGGCAGACACAATTTCAGCCCTAGGCCTAGCATGTGGACATCAGATACTGGATCGTAATACGCAATACTTAGTATACTACGCTTGATAAAGATTATGTATTCCTTAAAAGAATAATTCTGGAGAATTGGGGTAGGCACAATGCTTTGCTAGAAGCCAACCATGTCTTGTAATCGGTAAGAACGTGGTACGAGGTACGCACGTGTTCAGATAGTCCGACGACCGATTTTACTGCCAACATATCAGGAATCTCATGGGTCGCTTATCAAAGATTCACCGATGACGTTTGACTCGAACATAATTAATCCGGGATAAAATTCAAATAGTAGAGAGATAACGATTAATTTGGAATTAATCGATTAAATAATATATCGGATATATAATTGAAATTAGAATTCAATGCGGGATTAAAATTAGATTTTAATTCGGGTGAACGAATTAATTTAGAATTAATTCGTAAGTGACTTTAATAATAATTTTGCTAGGCATAATTATTTAATTGGATTTAATTATGTCGTAACGACAAATTTCGTTTATTTCGGAATTAAACAAACCCAAGCCCGAGCGAAGTTGCGTGTTGGATTAGCCCGACTTAAATTCGGAATTTAAAAGTGATGTGCCCACTCACTTGAATTACATCAACAATTTGGACTAGTGATGGAAGTTGTTATTTGGTTAAATGAAGACTTGGTTTAACTTGTAAAATACTCCAACCAAATCCAACACTTTTTATATTTTTTTATT
>SKCR01034295.1:0-51200 GCA_019454045.1 Zanthoxylum bungeanum
TTAATATGGCTAAAACCCATGGTGCACGTATCAATGTGCAAAGCCAGGTGAAAATGATCATGGAAACCCTTCCGAAGAGTTTCCTGCAGTTTAAAAGCAACTGTTCTATGAATAAGTTGGCTTTTACATTGACTGAACTGCTAAATGAGCTCACCAATTATGAGTCTGTTATGAATGGTCCTTGAAGGTCCAATGCCGAGGCAAATATTTCCAAATATTCTAAATCTGCAAAGAAGAAGAAGAAAGGCAATTGGAAGGCTAAGGCAAAACCAATGAAAAAAAAAGAACAACAAAAGCTCTAAAGGAACCAATGCCAAATGAAAATGTTTCCATTGTGAACAACGAGGGCATTGGAAAAGGAATTGTCCGAAATACCTTGCTGAGCTTAAAGAGAAGAATAATACAAGTAAATACGATTTACTTTTTATTGAGTCTCTTTTGGTGGAGGATGATAAATCCATATGGATTGTTGATTCTGGTGCCACTAACCATGTTTGTTGTTCTTTGCAGCTACTTGACTCATTGAGGGACCTTGCTGAAGGTAGCTTTACCATGAGAGTTGGGACATGGGATGCTGTTTCAGCAAAAGCAGTAGGAGTTTCAAATTTGAATTTTAATAAGAGTTATTTATGTTTGAATGGTGCGCTATATATTCATGGTTTTCGCAGGAATTTGATTTCTGTAACAAAACTTATGGAATGTGGTTTTTCTATTTCATTTAATAATAAGTTAGTTATTATTAGTAGAAATGGATTAAATATATGCACGGGAAACTCTGAAAATAATCTATATGTATTAAGACCGTTAATGCATGAATCACTGCTTAATACTGAAATATTTAAGATTGAAAAATCTAAAACTAAATGGCGAAAGATTTCTCATGATGATACCTATTTATGGCACCTTAGACTTTGTCACATTAACCTTGACCGGATAGATAGACTAATTAAAAATGAAGTTTTACATCAGTTAAGACTCAGTACTTTACCTGTCTGGGAATCTTGTCTAGAAGGAAAAATGACTAAGAGACCTTTTACTGGAAAAGGGATTAGAGCCAAAGAAACACTTGAGCTAATACATTCAGAAGTTTGCGGATCGATGAATGTAAAAGCCCGAGGTGGTTATGAATATTTCGTCACTTTCATTGACGATTATTCCATATATGGGTATGTTTATCTAATGCAGCACAAGTCAGATACATTTGAAAAGTTCAACGTGTTGAGGTTGAGAACCAGTTAGGTAAAAGAATCAAAATTCTATGATCAGATCGTAGAGGAGAATACCTTGATAGAGATTTCGAGGAATTCTTAGTTGAGCATGGAATTATTTCACAGCTCACGGCACCTGAAACACCACAACAAAATGGTGTTGCAGAGAGGAGAAATTGCACCCTATTAGACATGATGAGATCAATGTTTAGTTATATCACTCTACCTAGTTCATTCTGGGGGTATGCATTGAAACTGCAATGTATATCCTAAATGTAGTTCCTTCTAAGTCTGTTTCTAAGACTCCCTTAGAGTTATGGAATGGTCGTAAAGCTAGTTTGTGATATTTTTGCATATAGGGGAGTCCGACACATGTGCTAAAGAACAAGACTACTAAGTTGGAACCAAGTTCACAACTGTGCCTATTTGTAGGCTATCCTAAGGAAACTAAGGATGTATTCTTTTATAGTCCAGAAGATAATGAAATATTTGTGTTGACAAATGCTACATTTCTTGAGGAGGACTATATGAGAGAGTTTAAACCTCGAAGTAAAGTGTTACTTGATGAGTTACTTGCTGGTATGACCGGTACACCATTGTCAATTTTGACAAAGACATAACACCTTCTACATTTGAAAGTCAGATGCAAGTTTATCAGGATACCATACCACCTAGACATAGTAGGAGGATTGTGAGACAACCTGAACGCTAGTTACGAAATAGAGAGGTGTAAGTTGATGCATCTTGTGATGGTATAGATGATCCATTGACCTATCGTAGTGCAATGGAAGATACTGATAAAGAAGAATGGCTCAAAGTCATGAACCTTGAGATGAAGTCTATGTACTCTAACTCAGTCTGGGAACTTATAGACCAACCTAATGGGATAAAACCCATAGGTTACAAGTGGATCTACAAGAGAAAAAGAGGAATAGATGAGAAAGTACCGACTTTCAAAGCTAGGCTAGTGGCAAATGGTTATACCCAGAAAGATGGAGTTGACTATGAAGAAAATTTCTCGCCAGTAGCCATGCCTAAATCCATCAGGATTCTTCTTCCATTTCCGCATATTATGACTCTGAGATTTGACAAATGAACGTCAAGACTGCATTCTTTAATGTCAATCTTGATGAGAGTATCTATATGGTACAACTATAAGGGTTCATTTCCCAAGGTCAAGAGCAAAAAGTTTGCAAGTTGTAAAGGTCCATTTATGGACTCAAGCAAGCATCTAGATCTTGGAACATAATGTTTGGTTCCTAGAACATGCCAATGATCTTCTAAGTTGAAATTAATGTGAATACTCAATGAAGTTGCAGAAAAAAAACTTACATTGATCAGTTTCATAGGATGTTGGAAGTTCAAAACTTTTTATGTTGTTGAAGAGCTCCAAGCTTTTCTTTGTGTTCCAAACTCAAGGATTTTTTTCCCTAACACCTTGAATGACTCCTTGGAAGTGCTAGCTTGAAGAAATTTTGAAGCAAAATTTCTACAATGGAGAAGGAAGCTCACGGCAAAGAGGTAGTGGAGAGGGAAATAGTTTTCAATTTTTGTGTATTTGATTTTCAAAAAAAATCTAATACCATTTTCCAAATCAAATTTGGTATATGTCTTTCAAATGAAATAAAATAATGCAAAGTGTGTAGAGATTGTTTAGAGTGTTGAATAAGCAATCTAATGCTTACACTCCATTTCAACCACTTCCATCACTAGTCAAAAGTGTGATGTAAGTCAAGTGGGTCCCACCACTTGAAATTTCCGAATTTAAGTCGAACAATCTCAACGCGTAACTTCGCTCGGGCTCGGGTTCATTTAATTCCGAATTAACAATTTTCCGTTGCGACATAATTAAATATTAAAGTCACTTACGAATTAATTTAGTTTGCCCGAATTAAAATCTAATTTTAATTCTGCTTTGAAATCTAATTTTAATTCCGCTTTGAAATCTAATTTCAATTAATATATCGAATATATTATTTAATCGATTATTCTAAATTAATCGTTCTCTCTCTTCTATTCGAATTTTATCCCAGATAAATTCTTGTTGTAATTAATCCTAAATTAATTTTCTCTCTCTTATAATTAATCCCAGATTAATTCTGTTCGAGTCAAACGTAATCAGTGAATCTTTGGAAAGCGACCCATGAGATCCCTGGATATGTTGGCAGTAAATCTGGTCATCAGATTATCCAAATACGTGCGTACTCAGTACCACGTTTTTACCGATTTACAAGACATGGTTGGCTTCTAGCAAAGCACCGTGCCTACCCAATTCTCCAGAAATATTCTTTTAAGGAATACATAATCTATACCGGGCGTAGTATACTAAGTATTGCGTATTGCGATCCAGCATAAGATGTCACATGTTAGGCATGTGGTTGTAATAGTGTCTGCCCCGTACGAAACATATATCGGATCACTAGCAACTAGTCTCTTTAATCGGATAATCATGACCTTGTCATATTATCCCGATAGTTGTAACATATTAGAGTACCAGTTCTGTATCCCTGCGTGATCATCATCTCCATATAACTGAAGTGACACTTTCATCTTGACATCACACCCAATACACTACGATTCTCAATAAACCCAGAAGAGGCATACATAGAACCTGTTAAAGCCCTGGATGACCAAAACCAAAGCGTATTAATTGTCGCAAGTATTAGCGATGCAAGTCTCAAGTTAAGACCAAATACACCTACCCTGATTCGGATTCCCATAGACACATAGTCATACTACCAATGAGATTCCGAGGGGTCTATCCCGAGCGAAACTGTTCCCGTACCATCGGTAAACAGAACCTCCTATTACACTTTCATGAGTATCCAATACCCAAATATATGAGAACTATGTCGTTACGCTTCCATAACGGGCACAAGTGTAATACTAGCTTATTCCGCATTATCGATGTCCAGTCTCGATAATACTACGACTAGGGATATTTAATGATTAAACCTTTCGTGGATTGATACTGTCTCATATTTTATTAATCCGGAACTAATCATAAGGACTTTTATCATTTATATATTCAAGTAATCTAATTACAAAATGATAAAATAGCAATTTCCTTTGTCACATAGTTAATTTGTACAAAAACCACAATGTCTTTTACAAATAGTGATGCTATGGGTCATAATTGTCCAACACATAAGGTTTGATACAACGATCAAGTCTTATAACTTTGAGCAGAACATCGATGAGCCTTGTGTCTACAAGCACATCATTGATGGTAATGTGGTTTTCCTTATGTTATACATTGATGATATTTTACTTATTGGGAATGATGTAAAGATATTATCGGACGTGAAAATCCGGCTAGCTAACCAATTACAAATGAAAGATTTAGAAGAGGCAAGTTATGTACTTGTGATCTAGATCATTCGGGATCGCAAGAAATGATTGTTAGCAATGTCTCAAGCATCCTATATCGACAAGATTCTTGTGCGATTTGGTATACAGAATTGTAAGAAAGGTAATTTACCTTTCAGGCATGGAATTCATTTGTCTAAGGAACAGTCTCCTAAGACAACTCAAGGAGTTGAGAAGATGAGACATATAACATATGCTTCAGCAGTTGGAAGTCTTATGTATGATATGTTATGCACGAGACCAGACATCTGTTTTGCAGTGGGAGTAGTCAGTAGGTTTCAATCCAACCCAGGATTAGATCATTAGGTAGCGGTGAAACATATTCTCAAGTATCTTCAGAGAACGAAAAAATTATATACTTGTATATACAAGTCATGATATGATTCTGAGAGGATATACTGACTCTGATTTACAGACGGATGTCGATTAGGTGGTGGGGCTATAGTATGGAGGAGCATAAAGCAATATTGTATTACTGACTCCACCATGGAGGCTGAATATGTAGCAGCTTATGAAGCAGCTAAGGAATCAGTCTGGCTCCATAAGTTCTTGGCTGATCTAAAAATTGTTCAAGATATGGATAAACCGCTCACACTTTATTGTGATAATAGTGGTGCAGTGGCGAACTCCAAAGAAGCAAGAAGCCACAAGAGGGGTATGTATATTGAGATAAAATATCACCTCATCAGGGAGATAGTGCAGAGAGGAGATGTCGCTGTCACGCATATTCCATCTGCAGACAATCTGGCTGATCTGTTTACAAATACCTTATCAGCTAAAGTGTTTGAAGGTCACCTAAAGGGTTTAGGATTACATGACATGTCCCATTTGCTCTAGTCCAAGTGGGATATTTTTGGGATTTATGTTCTAGAGCTTCATGTATTGTAAAGGGAATTGATTATTGTAATAATAATAAATGCATTATTCATTTTATCAAATTTGTTTGATTTATATCGCATATTGTCCAATTGTCTTGTTTACCTTGATTACTCTTGTACCTTAAAACTTAGTGTATGTTTGATGCATAAGAGGATTTAAGTCTGGAGTTAGTAATCTAAATAGTCCATAGATAGCAAACAAATAGGGTACTTTGTTTGTGGTTTATTTATAGCTGCAGTCCATTCTATAATTGTATGACGACCTTGATCTGAGATTGTTCATGTAGTGACATGGGAATGGAGACACCTTGTATGATGAGATCTTATAGGACTGGACTCAGATAAATAGGAATTTTTTTTTTATATCTATTAACCAAAAAAATTTATTTTATCTAATAGATGGTTATATATGGATTTTATCTTAATTCTAAGTGTACTACGAACTCCTACATGACAGACTGTGTCCTTTGATTTACTATGGTTAGGTTGGGGTTGCATTCCCGGCCAATAACTACGTATTTTGGGGATATGGTTTGGTGTGTAGCTGGGAACATTTTACATGGATATGGAATTCACTCATTCTTACGAGAAGCAGAAGGGTATCTCTTTTAAGAGTTGATTCGGGACTTTAACAATTTGAGCGCTCAATTTTTCTATTACGACTAGAAAGTTTTATATTATAATTACTATGAATTAATTGTTCATTATAGAATCAATGGTGCTTAAGAGACAAAATATTTAGAGGGGTTAACAGACTTTTGACCTGGCTCTATTTATGAGATATTCGTGAAAGGCTATATCCATATGTAATGACTATATCAATGGACACCGAAGTTATTCGATTGATTTTATCCATCTACGGTAATAAGAGTTCAACTTCGAGCTTTTAGTGGAATAACGTGGGGTTAATAATTCGTAATATTTGATTAAAGAGTTTAATTAATATTTCAGAATTATTGGAGCTCAGAATCGTAGGTCCATTTGGTTCCCGTGCTAGCTCGATTAACTGTAGCAAACCTAACATAACTAGATTATTTAATAATATGCTCACATTATTTTTATATATTGTTAATGAGATTAATAATATTTATTGTCACAAATGAAAACTATGTTAAATTAGTTTAACTTAATATTTTCTAGAATTATTTGATTATGAGACAATCAAGTCTTGATTATGAGATAATCAAGTTAGTAATAATTATGAGATAATTACTACAACATAATTGAAGGTAATTTAATGATTATTGAGATAATGATTTTTATTTACTTTGGAGACAAAGCCATATGGCTTGCCATGTGATAAGCGGAAAATATATCAATATTTACCGCCCCTTATACTCAACATTTTGTATAGTTTCTCGAGTTTTATGAATATTTTGATGTGTTTTAGTTTATTTTACAGATAAAATAAAATCGGGACTTAATGGAATCGGTCAGGATGAAATATGGAACAAATAAGGGCAAAAACTGCACTTCACATTTTGATTTTGGAGATTGGAAACATGAAATGTCGTTCTAAGGAAGTACAATTTCAGATATTTTAGCTATGCGCAATTGTCGTATTTTTGCCATAACGTTTTATTCCGATATCAGATTGAGGTGATTCAAGTTCTAGATTAAAGAAGACGCAAAGAGCTACAACTTTGACGTTCATAGGAATTTCGAATTCTGAAGGTTTCATGACCGAAATGGATGACTAATCATAAAGTGTGTTATGTATAATTATTAAAGTCATTATAAAAAAAAATGGAAAATGACAATTTTCAATTGTCAAACTTCCACCAACATGTATGTTTGGTGGAGGATTTGATGCCATGTTTGGTGGAGAAATTGGGGGAGAAATTGGTGGAAGCCTTTATATTTGCCTATAAATACCAAGCCAAACTTTGTAAATTTTTCATGCTTTTTTTGGGGGATTTCTCCATGAAAACCTAAAAGAAAATGTCTTGTGTGTTTATTGTATTTTCTTTTTATTTATTAATAAATTTTTGTGTGTTTTTAATTACATCATGAGTAGGTAATCACTTTTGGCTGGAGACTGAGGTGAATCTTTTAATATAATAATTTAGATTTACTACATTAATTTAAATAAGTAATTTAAATTAATTATTTATTGCTTATATGGCCGGTTTTACATTATTGGACTTAATTTCTGCCTATATGGTCAGTTTAGGTGCTAACCTTCTTACCTCATTCATGGTTGGTTTATATGATTTTGTTACCGCCTATATGGTCGGTTGTACTTTGGACAAATGACATTCACCGCCTATATGGTCGGTTTTAATATAATTAATTCAAGAAATGATTAATTGATAAGGGAGTGATCTATATTTGAAGTATTAAAAGTGAAACCATTAACTCCAACATTTTCTTTTATTGTTGTAATTTTCTTTACTTTTTAATTTTCTGTTATGTTATTCTGTTTAACTATGCATTTTGTAATCCTAGATATGTGTTGTAACTAAACATATTATCTAGGGTTGTGATGAATTGCAATGTCACTGGTTTATAAGTTGGTTATTTTATACCTTGGGTAATATATTGGTTTATTTATTGAGTCTTAGTCTTAATGCTTCTTGTTAACTGGCCACTAATAAGATTGAACTTGACGAAGGGATTTTAGGTTTCAGCCTTAGACTCAATAGCTCACGATCTCACCTTAAGGCAAATGTCTCTTAGGTAGATTTCCTTCCAGGATAGACATATACCTGTCGGGCGGGGGTAGCCACAATTGGAACTTAATCTTAATGAATTCAGGTAATTTGGTTAACATAGACATATGATTAATTAGATTACTTTGGGTGTTTGCATCTGACCATCAACAAAGGATTTTGCATATTTTCGTAATCCAGGTTAATAAACTGATATATCGCACAAAAATAATATAATCACTTTATCTTTAAAAGATATGGGAATGATTCACAACCCTAGATAGTTTTATAATATTGATTTTTCCTTTAATTTACATTCGCACTGTTTTAATTACTTGTCTTTAGTGTAAGATCACCATCCAATCAACAATCAATCTATTAAATACCTGTAAACATTTAGCTTCATAAATTGATAGCCTAGGTATTAAGTCCTCGTGGGATCAATACATTTTATACTACTTGAGAGATACGTGTGCTTGCGTTACGTGTGTGTTTATAAACCGATCAAGTTTTTTGGCGTCGTTGCCGGGGACTTATTTATCTTTCACTATTTATTTTGAGGTTAGATACCTTTACCAATGTCAAATTTGTTTTTACTTATTATTTTTGTTTTCTTGTGTTTCAGGTTCGCAGACACTACATGAGAAGGAGCAGAAGCTTTGAAATCCGTCCGCTGGACCCAAAAATTGAAAGAACTATCAGACAGTTAAGAAGGGAAAGACGAGAAGGCTAAGAAACACTAATCAACATGAACAATCAGGAACCTGAACCTTTTGAGGTTGCACCACCAATTCCCATTCGAGACAGAACTATTCCGGTGGTTGACAGCTTCATATCATGCATCATACTTCCTCTCTTACCAGCAAATGCGTGTGATATAAAAACATGCATTCAGATGATACAACAATCAGTTCAGTTTGGGGGAGTGCAACTGAAGATCCTAATGCCCACATCAGCAACTTCCTGGAAGTTTGGGGCACATTCAATTACAACCGAGTGGCAGAAGAAACAATGAGACTGCGTGTGTTCCCATATTCTTTGAAAGACAGAGCTAAGGCTTTACTACATTCACTACCAGCATGTTCCATCACAACTTGGAACACTCTTGCCACCAAATTCCTTGCAAAGTACTTTCCCTCAGCCAGAACAGCAAAGCTGAGGAATGAAATTACATCATTTGTGCAACATGACTTGGAATCCCTTGGTGAAGCTTGTTAGAGATTCAAGGTGCTGCTCAGAAAATGTCCTCACCATGAGATTGCAAAGTGGCTACAAGTCCAAACCTTCTACAATAAACTTTCTGGATTAATGAGAACCACAATATATGCTACTACTGGAGGAGCTTTAATGGAAAAATGAGAAGATTAGGCTGAGGACTTAATTGAAGAAATGACCAACAATTCTTTGTGGCCAACAGAAAGGAGCATGATCCAACGAATAACAGGAATCCACGAAATAAGAGCCAACACAACATTGAATGCCAAACTGGATCTGATTTGTAAAAATCTGGAAACTCTTAACATGAAGGTTAATAATAGATCCACAAGTTCACCATATGGAGGTGCACCAGAGGCAGAATCTTACGACCAACATGATGAGACGATGAATTATGTCAGCAATTTCAACAGACAGGGAAACAATCCATATTCCAAAACCTACAACCCAAGATGGAGGAATCATCTCTATTTCGCATGGAGCAATAATTCAGGGCAAAAGAATAATCCACCATCCGGATTCCAACAACAGAACAAAGGCCAAAAATATGAAAAGAAGCCAGAAATAGAAGATTTTCTGCAGAGATGTTCAAAAAGCAAGAAGCCAAATATGATGCTATGTTTCAATCCCAAGCAGCATTAATTCAAAACCAATCTACTTCTATCAAAACACTGGAGAATCGAATGGGAAAACTGGCCAATGCTCAGAGTTACAGACTGCAAGGTACCCTTCCTAGCAACACAGAACAAAATCCAAGGAATAAAGGGAATGAGCAATGTCAAACCATCACTTTGAAAAACAACATTGAAATCAACAAAAATATTGGAGTCAAGGCATCCACTGAGGAAGTTCCAAAAGAAAGCAGCGAAACAGAGCCACATACGGAGGAAAAAGAGACAAAAGCAAATGATCAAGAAAGATTCACTCCACCTCCACCGTTTCCACAACGTCTCCAGAAACATAAACTAGACTAGCAGTTTGCTCGATTCCTAGAGATCTTCAAAAAGCTACATATCAACATTCCATTTGCAGAAGCGTTGGAACAAATGCCCAGTTATGTCAAATTCATGAAAGATATTCTGTCACGAAAGCGAAGATTGGGAGATTACGAGACAATAGCATTGACAGAAGAATGTAGCGCCATCATTCAGAGGAAGCTTCCCCCAAAGTTGAAAGATCCTGGCAGTTTCATCATCCTTTGCACCATAGGAGAACATTACTTCGGTAAGGCTTTGTGTGATTTAGGTGCTAGCATTAACTTGATGGCTTTGTCTATTTACAGGAAACTGCAGATTGGAGAAGCAAAGCCCACCTCAGTCACTCTGCACTTGCTGATAGATCGCTCACATTTCCGAGAGGTGTAGTGGAAGATGTATTGGTCAAAGTCGAAAAATTCATTTTCCCAGCAGATTTCATTATCCTTGACATTGAGGAAGATCAAGATGTGCCCATCATTATCGGGAGACCATTCTTGGTTACATGTCGAACTGTTATCAATGTTCAAAAAAGTGAACTAACCATGAGGGTACAGGACCAAGAAGTTACATTTGATGTTTTCAAAGCTATGAAATTCCTGAATGATGAAAAATAGAAGGAATGTTTCAGACTTGATGTGATAGATAGTATCATCTAGAATACTGATGCAATGCAACTTTCCACTGACAAACTTGAAGCATGCATCACCAACGTGACTGCCAAAGAACTAGATGATGAGATTTTAGAATATATCAACTATCCTGATGGGGCCTCTCGCTTCAGATCGACACCACATGTGGAAAGTTTGGAATTACCAAAAAAAGAGCGAATCAAACCCTCGATTGAAGAACCACTACAGCTGGAACTAAAGCCACTTCCGAGCCTTCTCAGGTATGCATACTAAGAAAACTCTTCTGATTTACCTATGATTATTTCGTCGTCGCTAACATGGTGTAGGAAGATAAGTTGCGGAGAGTGTTACGCAAGCACAAGAGAGCTATTAGCTGGACTATAGTAGACATTCGAGGCATTAGTCCATCATTTTGCATGCACAAAATTCGGATGAACGACGAGTACAAAGCCACAGTAGAGCATCAACGGAGACTAAATCCAATCATGAAAGAGATCATAAAGAAAGAAATCATTAAATGGTTGGATGCAGACATCATTTACCCCATCTCTGACAGCACTTGGGTGAGTCCTATGTAATGTGTACCCAAGAAATGTGGAATGACTGTAGTCACAAATGAAAAGAACGAGCTGATTCCAACAAGAACAATGACTGGATGTAGAGTATGCATTGACTACAGGAAGCTGAATAAAGCAACAAGGAAATACCATTTCCCATTACCATTCATTGACCAGATGCTAGACAAATTGGGGGGACAGAATTTTACTGTTTTCTGGACGGAAACTCCGTTGGAGTTTCGGGCGAAGGGCGCAGCGGAAGCGCGGTTCGGGCGAAATCATAATTTAAAACTTTTAAAAATTATCGAATAAATTATTCAATATCTAATATGAATAATTTATTTATATTTCACCTAAACGTATTTATTCGATATCAAATAACTGTTAGGGTTGGTGCTCGGAGTGCCAATCCGGATCGTATTTATGTCTGATTTATGAATACGAGCAATTCTATTTTCCATAATATTACTAATTTAATGGTAGCACTTTTTTCTTTTATACACTTATTCGATCTAATTACGATTAGATATCTGATTATGATTAGATCGAAACTAAATCTGGTTTAGTGATACGTGCATATTAGACAAAGACCATAGGATTTACAATATAGTATGCAGTTACAACATATTTTATAATTGACATTGGGAAGTGCACTATACACGGGTCGGTTAGTAAAATCCGCTGAGACCAGTACATGTCGTATATCATGACTTGGTCTAATGGTTTATCCTAGCGAACCATGAGTCTCGGAAGACTCGTATAGACATGTAGGTGTTTATTTGATAAGACACTGAACGACTCACTGACGATTTCCTAATAGATGGTACACCAACGTCAATAGGAATCTTCTCGAGTTAAGCGAGCATAGTGGTCCTTTGACTTGAGATACCACAGTGGAATATATGAGTTATCCTCCATACTTTGATAGCAGTCATGTCACCGATCTATTCATGATCAGACCTCCGTTGGGTGTTGACTGATGCTCATGATATCCAGTGCGTATCAAGATAGGATCCGTCACTCCCGTATACGGGGCATAAGCATACTCACGTGTTTACGATCTAGTAAATCCATGGCCGTGGTATAACTTCAGAAATTAGTTTCGAGTGTTATTTAGAGATCGTAAATTGAAAGTCGACTATATTATACCTAACGGGTTTGACGTTTTTATCTATACCCCAGGTATAATATGGATAACCTGTGACGGAGTGATTATACGTATGCAATGAGCTCGACTTGCATAGCTTAGCGTGATTATCCGTGGTCATCATAATTCATGAATGGATGAATTATGGACACGAAATTGGATTTCGTGACGGATAAACCTAAACTTAGAGAGTCCCACAATATTAAGTGTACTCGTTGAGCACTTGGGCAACACGATATGAATAATACAGATTATTCATAATACTTCATCGAATTAAGTGAGTTAATTCGCACCGTTTAATCGGTTAAACGATAACACATGCATTAGGGGATTTTGGCCAATCGTAATTATTGTGTATTTGTATTTGATACATAATACGATTAGATACACATTAATTATTCGTCAAATGAGATTTTGACACATACTATAAATATATGTATTTGTTATTTATTGTAAATAAAAATACATATATAATAATAATTATATTAATTGATTATTTGGATATTTAATTGTTAAATATTTAAATGATTAATTAATAATCTTTTTTCATAAATGTTATGAAATTTGTCCAATTATTATTGATACACATGGCATGATTTAATTAGGCTTAAGTGTACAAATTTGATTTGTTTAACATAAAGCTTATTTTAATTAATTGGATTATTTTTTTCAAAATGACCATTCTACCCCTAGAAGTCGGTCATCACAAAATTAAAAAGGAAATTGTTTTCTTTTCTAATTTGGCTTGCTTCCATGGCCGACTACATCATCATCAAAACACTCTCAAAAGCTCTCAATTTTGGTTTGAAGAAACCATGAAAAAATGAAGGAAAATCAAGAAAAAGTCTAAGGATTTCAGAGATTTAATGTAATTCTTCAAAACCCTAAGCTTGGAAATTTAGTTTCATGTTTATTGATTATCTAGAAAGGTTCTAGGGTTCCTTTAATTCTGAAAAATTGGGGCTTTTGGTTGTGGATGATGAATTGGAAGCTTGTGTGCATGTGTGAAGTATATTTGCATTGAATTATTATAATTTTGGTCCAATTTGATCATTAGATGACATGTTACCATTCTAGAGTGTTATGACCACTCTTGTAACACCCGTAATTATTCTTGGGTACTTCATGTGTGGTGACTTTGATTGGTGTTATGGATTAATTGGATTAACCTTGAAAATTGGATTTAAAACATGAAAATTCACATTTTTCGTTTCTGGATCAGATCTGGAGTTGATTATATTTTTGTGATGAAAATAATGTATTTTGAATGTATTGGATGTGTTTTGCGAGTTGGAACAATTGCCGGAAAGTGTTTCGGAGTTGAAATAAGCGAAAACGACATTACCGGGTGACTTTTGAGCCAATCGGGTGATGGTTGTCCAAACAGTGAGTTCGTCACTGTTCGGGCAGCCCATGAACTGTCCTAACACTATTGGGGCTGACCTGGGCAGTCTCCATAAATGTCGGGTGGTCGGATGAAAATAATGTATTTTGAATGTATTGGATGTGTTTTGGGAGTTGGAACAATTGCCGGAAAGTATTTCAGAGTTGAAATAAGCGAAAATGGCGAAAAACGACGTTACCAGGTGACTATTGAGCCAACCGGTGATGACTGTCCAAACAGTGAGTTCTTCACTGTTCGGGCAACCCATGAACTGCCCTAACACTATTGGGGCTGACCTGGGCAGTCTCCATAAGTGTCGGGTGGTCGGTTCAGTCAAAAACACATATTGCGTCATTTTGCGGAAAAATGTTTGTCGTAAAAGTTTCGCGACGTTTCATATATATTTATATCATTATTTGATATCGAATAAATATGTTTAGGTGAAATATGAATAAATTATTCATATTAGATATTGAATAATTTTTATGAATAATTTATTCAGTAATTTGAAAAGTTTTGAAATTACGATTTCGCCTGAACCGCGCTTCCGCTGCGCCCATCGCCTAAAACCCCAATAATAACGACATAAATAAATATGAAACGTCACGAAACTTTTACGAAAAACGTTTTTCCGCAAAATGACGCAAAATACGTTTTTGATCGAACCGACCACCCAACACTTATGGGGACTGCCCAGGTCAGCCCCAATAGTGTTAGGGCAGTTCATGGGCTGCCCGAACAGTGACAAACTCACTGTTTGGACAGCCGTCACCCGGTTGGCTCAAAAGTCACCCGGTAACGCAATTTTTCACCATTTTCGCTTATTTTAATTCCGAAACACTTTTCGAAAATTGTTCCAACTCCGAAAACACATCCAATACAATCATAAGACATCATTTTCATCACCAAAACAGAATATACTCCAGGTCTGATCCATCCAATTTTTCAAGATTAATCAAATTAATCTCAACACCAATCAAAGTCGCCACACATGAAGCACCCAAGAACAATTCTAGGTGTTACAAGAGTGATCATAACACTCTAGAATGGAAACATGTCATCAAATGAACAAATTGGATCAATATTACCATAATATCACCCAAATCTACTTCACACTTGCTTCATTACTTCCAATTCCATCCACCACAACCAAAAACCCCAAATTTTACAAGCAAAGAAACCCTAGAACCATTCTAAGAAATCAAGAAAGAAGAAACTAATTTCAAGCTTAGGGGGTTTTGAAGATTACCTTTAATACTCCAAATTTCCTTAAGCACTTTCTTGATTTTTCTTCACATTTTCCATGGATTTGTCAAAAAAATTTTGAAACCATTTTTTTCTTTGGTCTCTCGGCAATGGTAGATGATGAATTAGGAAGAAAACAATTTTTTTTTTCTTTTTAAAGACTTTTCCGACATTATAGGGTTTTTTTTGTCCAATTTTATCTTTTAATTTCTTTAAATTAAAATAATGATAAGATAAGATTTAATGTGGCCAAATCATATTTGCACACCTAAGTTTAAATAAATCATGCCATGTGAACCAATAATAATTGGATAAAATTCATAACATTTATGAAAAAAGTTTATTAATTAATCATTTAAATATTTAACAATTAAATATCCAAATAATCAATTAATATAATTATTATATATATGTATGTATTTTTATTTACAATAAATAACAAATACATATATTTATGGCATGTGTCAAAATCTCATTTGATGAATAATTAATGTGTATCTAATCGCATTATGTATCAAATACAAATACACAATAATTACGATTGACCAAAAATCCCATAATGCATGTGTTATCGTTTAACCGATTAAACGATTCGAATTAACTTACTTAATCCGATGAAGTATTATGAATAATCTGTATTATTCATATCGCGTTGCCCAAGTGCTCAACGAGTACACTTCATATTGTGGGACTCTCTAAGTTTAAGTTTATCCGTCACGAAATCCAATTTCGTGTCCATAATTCACCAACTCATTAATTATGACGACCACAGATAATCTCGTTAAACTATGCAAGCTGAGGTCATTGCATACGTATAATCCATCCGTCACAGGCTATCCATATTATACCTGGGATATAGATGAAAACGTCAAATCCGTTCGGTATAATATAGTCGACTTTCAATTTACGATCTCTAAATAACACTCGGAACTGATTTCCAAAGTTATACCACATCTATGGATTTACTAGATCGTAAACACGTGTAGGATGCCTATGCCCTGTACACAGGACTGGCAGATCCTCTATTGATACGCACTGGATATCATGAACATCAGTCAACACCCAACGAACAAGCGGAGGTCTGATCTAAATAGATCGGTGATGTGACTGCCATTAAAGTATGGAGGATAACTCATATATCCCACTGTGGTATCTCAAGTTGAAGGACCAATATGCTCGCTCAACTCGTGAAGATTCCTATTGACGTTGGTGTACCATATATCAGGAAATGTTCAGTGAGTCATTCAGTGTTTATCAAATAAACACCTACATGTCTATATGAGTCTCCCGAGACTCATGGTTCACTGGTATAACCACCGGACCAAGTCACGATATACGACATGTACTAGTCTCAGTGGATTTTACTAACCGACCCGTGTTAGTAAATCTTGACCATGAACTTTATTTAAGCATATACATCTTATAATGCGCTATCCAATGTCAATTACAAACTATGTTGTAACTGCGCACTATATTGTAAATCCTATGGTCTTTGTCCAATATACACGTATCACTAAATCAGATTTAGTTTCGATCTAATCGTAATTAGATTGAATAAGTGTATAAAAGACAAGGGTGCTACCATTAAATTAGTAATATTATGGAAAATGAAATTGCTCGTATTTATGAATTGGACATAAATACGATCCAAATTGGCACTCTGAGCACCAACCCTAACAATTTCTCCCACTTTCTCTAGTGCCAATCCACAGTATCATATACACATCTCAATGTATATCACATACTTATGGCCCTCAAGAGCTCACCTAGCACTCAAGAGGTAGGCAACAACAAGTAAGCCTTCTTTAACAAATTGAGTCTGTCCAATAAACTCAACCGTTCTCCTTAGCCAGCATCATTCATATTTTGTAGAATCCAAATTCCACATCAATATGACTCATACGCTATATCAGTATTGTGTTATAACTGCTGAGTTGTCTATGTATTTAGAAATCAAATCCAAATACTATGAGACAACCGCAAGCACTACATTAATATGAAAACTTCTAATCTATAAGGTCACTATGAAACTTCATAAGTCAATACTTCATAAGTTGCAACTGGTTCCACTAGTTTAGTAGAATCAACAGTGACACTCCCACTACATCTTTTCTGACTTTACATGATATAGACTATCTAATGTCATAATTAGGATCAAAACTAATCTGACCTTATGGTTGCAGACTAAATTCTCCATGAATAAGAAACTCGTTCTTAATATCTCAAAGATCACAAAGAACATGTTTCAAGATCCATCATATGGTCTGTAGCATATCAAAATAACTCGTAACAATTACGATTAAATTGATATCTTTAATCGCACATAATATAGTATTCATTATGTCATCATCCTATGATGCATAAAATTGACTAGACATTCTAATCAATCTCACTTTCGACAAATGTATCATCCTTAACAAAAGATGAATACTATATATATATATAAGACACGTTAACTGTCAAATAGTTATACTAACTGTCATGATAGTCTTACTGTGTCCTTTATTAAATCATATCTAATATGCGACTAATGAGAGTATCTCACAAGTCTCTTAGTTTTATATCATATATGAAACTTTATATCAAATATAACAGAGACTACTCCCACTGCTTACATGGAGAAAAGAAGACTTAGGATATATATAATGCTAGAAAGAAGTTTGTACGCTCCCACTGACCTTACTAATAATTATGTATTCTCTATGCTTTGATAAAATCAGACAATTAACTGTATCAAAATTAGAGAACACAGATTTTCGGAAAACTTATCTGAGTCTACAATAGGCTCTATAAGCTAGTATATCAAACTGTAATCTTAGCAGAATACAAACTCCAGGGCCATTCTAGAATGAACTCTTCAAACAAAGAAATCACGATGGATCTCTCATTCAAAGAAAACATTCAGGAACACCACTTTGCATTCTTTTAGCCAAAATACATAGTCTAATATCAACATTAACCTACTTATTTTTAATTGTTCAATTAGTGTGACTAGAGACAAGTTTTCTCAGAATCTACAATAGAGTACTGAGTATAACCTTTCTCACTGTCATATTATAAATGTCAAACCTTTATCAAGCTCACTTTGCTTTTTGATGCACAAACAATTTGCACATTTTATGAACGATTCATACCGAAAGCTTAATCAAGTTCAAAACTTGATCGTAGTAAGCTAGAACAATTTTAGATCTATGGTTCAATGTTAACTTCCGAAATCGATATCAAATATCGCTTCCACTATAAGTTATAGGATAATTTTCTTCAATAAGAAAAAAACAGAACCAATAAGTATAAAATACTTTGCAAATGATTCTGACATCCTATTGGACTTATATGGAAATTGACTAAGGGTCTTTTCATCTTATTAATTACGTAGTTCAATTACAGTTAATCATTCTCACATTTGACTTCAATAAGTCAAGTCTTTTCTACAATCGTTAATATTTGATGTTGCACACCAAGTAATAAAATAATTTTATAACACAGGATTTTAGAAAAGATATTATATGAAATAGAATACAATATTCTATTAAATAGAATAAATGATAAACCTTACTTGTACCTCCGAGGCGCAAGTACTTTCAATTATATAACAATTGTACAAAAGAAAGTTTCAAATCTCAAACTTTTCAAGATTCGAATTTTCTACTATACATATCATATATGTAACTGTAGACACTAATGGAATCTTAATTAAAGAGATGAATTAGTGTTACTGGAGCATAACCCCAAGAGTATTGAAAACTAGTTCGGTAACACTCAATATCAAAGAATCAAATCATATAAGATTCAATTACTCCCACTGGCCAATTTCATAAAAATGGAATCATGGAAGTTTAATATTGAGTAAGAATCACATTCATTAAATAACTCTAGAACTAATTGCCTTAAATTCATATGTTTGATCATATCAAACAACTTCGAACAATTCGAAGACTCACAATGAATTCCAAAGATATAGTTTTCAACACTACAAATTGAATATCTTTGAACCATTCAAAATATTCTATCCGTGTTTCATCAGAGACATATTGAAAGTTCTTGAACCATTCAATACGTTCAACATGTTCTCTATTAGAAACACGTAACAAAGTCATGACAAATCATTAACTAAGTTACAGAGTAAGAAAACTATCCAAGGCAATTTCTAATTCATTAAACAACACAATTCCAAAGTAAACTATCCAAGGCAATTTCTAATTCATTAAACAACACACTTCCAAAGTATTAGTTTAATAAATCCGTGGTCCAATGACGATCATTGGTTAAATGAGATTTAATCACATCATGAATACAATATTCATAAATGGATAAGGATATATTTTATGAAATCGTATCAGACCATCCTTTACCAAAAGGAATAAGCATATAATGCTTTTATGATAAAATCTCATAAAACACAATTCTAAGTTATTAATTTTGCCGAATATTTTTCTTAATGTTTATATTTTCATTAATGACACTATTAGTCGTCTTAAAATATGTAACAACTGTTTATATAGAATAAGTAACTATCCAATAGTCACAAGTTCTGATATCAAATATCAAAACAGTTATCAAATATTATTTTAAATAATTAGACGGGAGATCTAGTATCCAATACCTATAGTTGTCATATTGTGAGAATCAATATTCTCTATACACAACTACACACATCTCTTTTCTTAAGCTTTATAATTTACGTTCAATTATTCACAACAATTGCAAATGATTGATTAGCAAACCATGTCAGACACGTGACTTCTAAGAGTCACTAAAGCCAAGAAACGTCATTATAAGATAAACAAATACTAATGAGGTTTTATTAATGCCAGTCAAGAATCTCGAGACATGAACTGATTCGTGTCAATTCTTACTGCATAAGAAACTATTCTTACTAGATAATTATTTCTTAAAATAAATATCTATTTAGATTACCTATCGTGACTTAGAAACTAAGTCACTAACCACATTGATTTACAAGGAGATTGGAACAACAGTTTCCGATGGTTTAAACTAATCTAACAATATCTAAGTCTACTGTCATTCTAGAACCTATTTTAGAAATATGGAACCATAAGTAAGTCAGAAAACCTATTCAAGTAATAAGCATGCAGTGGATTAGAAGTATAATTCTATAAACAATATAGAATAAAAGGAAAACGAAGCAGAATTTTCCATAAAATTACACACTGCCTTAGTTATGGATTTTTAACCCAGCAGTGTTTCCCACTACTTTTCGTAATACCGTAATCCCCAACAGAAAACGAGAATTCGATAATTAAATCGAATTCTATAGTGAGAGTAGGATCCCATGAATAGATTTTGACTCACAGCTTTGGCACGAACTCGCCTACGTATATTCATTAGGTAGACAACTCATTGTCAATCACTCACTAGTGAATCCTGGTTTTGGTCCTGACCGTTTCTCGTTATAACAGCTTTGGCACGTTCACAAGGAGGCGTATCAAGGCTTCACTTGTCAATTACAAACTCAAGCTACCGATGTAGTCCTGACAGCTTTGGCACGTTCAGGATTTCCACTTTCACTTGAATTTGTATAGTATCAATATACAACCGGCATGGATAAAGTCCCAAAACCTACACCCTCACAGCTTTGGCATGATCTCGGATCCAATTATAGAAAGATACCAATAAACCGTACTGACAAAACGGACCAAGAAGCATGTATCCAATAAACATCACTTTACAGCCTTATTTCTAAGCGGGGATTTTCCTCAGGAAGCTATACTCTACATCAAATGCAAAATTTTAATCTAAATCATTTTCCAAACAATTCAATTCTACCTATAGAAAACATAACTTAATTTAAAGATTAAATTTTCGTTACATTTCCGTTAGCGTAGAACCGAAAAGTCAAGAAACATATATAGATTATATGCATGTGTGAACATTAAAATTGGATTAAATATCAAATATCAAGCATGAATAATGTAATGGATGAAGCATCAAATCTTCTATGATACCATTTTTGTTGGGGTTTCGGCCAAGGGCGCAGCGGAAACGCGGTTCAGGCGAAATCGTAATTTAAAACTTTTTAAAATTATCGAATAAATTATTCAATTCTAATATGAATAATTTATTCATATTTCACCTAAACCTATTTATTCAATATCAAATAACGACATAAATATATATGAAACGTCATGAAACTTTTACGAAAAATGTTTTTCCGCAAAATGACGCAAAACATATTTTTGACCGAACCGACCACCCAACACTTATAGGAACTGCCCAGCTCAGCCCCAATAGTGTTAGAGCAGTTCATGGGCTGCCCAAACAGTGAAGAACTCACTCTTTGGAAAGCCGTCACCCGGTTGGCTCAAAAGTCACCCGGTAATGCCGTTTTTCGCCGTTTTCGCTTATTTCAACTCCGAAATACTTTTCGAAAATTGTTCCAACTCCCAAAATACATCCAATACAATCATAAGACATCATTTGCATCACCAAAAGAGAATATAATCCAGGTCTGATCCAGAACAGAAAAATGCCAAATTTCATGCTTTAAATCCAATTTTTCAAGATTAATCAAATTAATCTCAACAGCAATCAAAGTCACCACACATGAAGCACCCAAGAAAAATTCTAGGTGTTACACGAGTGGTCATAACACTTTATAATGGCAACATGTCATCAAATGAATAAATTGGACCAATATTACGATAATATCACCTAAATCTACTTCACACATGCTTCATTACTTCCAATTCCATCCACCTATTAATTGGAAAAAATTCATAACATTTATGAAAAAATTTTATTAATTGATCATTTAAATATTTAACAATTAAATATCCAAATAATCAATTAATATAATTATTATTATATATGTATGTATTTTTATTTACAATAAATAACAATACATATATTTATGACATGTGTTAAAATCTCATTTGACGAATAATTAATGTGTATCTAATCGCATTATGTATCAAATACAAATACACAATAATTACGATTGGCCAAAAATCCCCTAATGTATATGTTATCGTTTAACCGATTTGAATTAACTCACTTAATCCGATGAAGTATTATGAATAATCTGTATCATTCATATCGCGTTGCCCAAGTACTCAACAAGTACACTTCATATTGTGGGACTATCTAAGTTTAGGTTTATCCGTCACGAAATCCAATTTCGTGTCCATAATTCACCAACTCATGAATTATGACGACCACAGATAATCTCGCTAAACTATGCAAGCCGAGATCATTGCATACGTATAATTCGTCCATCACAGGCTATCCATATTATACCTGGGATATAGATGAAAATGTCAAATCCGTTCGGTATAATATAGTCGACTTTCAATTTATGATCTCTAAATAACATTCGAAACTGATTTCCGAAGTTATACTATAGCCATGGATTTACTAGATCATAAACACGTGTAGGATGCCTATGCCCTGCACACAAGACTGATAGATCCTCTCTTGATATGCATTGGATATCATGAGCATCAGTCCACACCCAACGAACAGACGGAGGTCTGATCTAAATAGATCAGTGACGTGACTGCCATAAAAGTGTTGATGATAACTCATATATCCCACTGTGGTATCTCAAGTCGAAGGACCACTATGCTCGCTCAACTCGAGAAGACTCCTATTGACGTTGGTGTACCATCTATTGGGAAATATTCAGTGAGTCGTTCAGTGTTTATCAAATAAGCACCTACATGTCTATACGAGTCTCCCGAGACTCATGGGTCACTGGTATAACCATCGGACCAAGTCACGAGATATGACATGTACTGGTCTCAGCGGATTTTACTAACCGACCCGTGTTAGTAAATCTTGACCAGGAACTTTATTTAAGGATATACATCTTATAGTGTGCTTCCCAATGTCAATTACAAACTATGTTGTAACTGCGCACTATATTGTAAATCTTATGGTCTTTGTCCAATATACACGTATCACTAAATCAGATTTAGTTTCGCTCTAACCGTAATCAGATAACTAATCGTAATTAGATCAAATAAGTGTATAAAAGACAAGGGTGCTACCATTAAATTAGTAATATTCTGGAAAATGAAATTGTTCGTATTTATGAATTGGACATAAATACGATCCGGATTGGCACTCTGAGCACCAACCTTAACATACTCGGGGTACAATCAGATTGCCATCGCCCCAGAAGATCAGAAGAAAACTAATTTTACATGCCTGTTTGGTACTTTTGCTTTACGCAGGATGCCATTTGGACTCTGTAATACTCCTGCCACATTTCAACGTTGCATGATGGACATCTTCTCAAACATGCTGGAATAAAGTATGGAGGTTTTCATGGATGATTTTTCTATGTTTGGAGACTCTTTCGACCACTGCTTGCAAAATCTGGAAAAAGTGTTACAAAGATGCGAAGATACCAACCTGGTACTCAATTGGGAGAAATGCCACTTCATGGTGCAGGAAGGCATTGTCCTGGGACATCAGATCTCACAAAAGGGAATCGAGGTAGACAAAGCAAAGATCGAGACAATATAAAAACTACCTCAACCATCATCAGTCAAAGGGATTCGCAGTTTTCTCGTACATGCAGGATTTTATAGGAGATTTATCAAAGACTTCTCCAAGATTGCTAAACCTATATGCAATCTACTGGAGAAAGATGTGCCTTTCAACTTCACCATAGAATTCCTCCATGCCTTTGAGATCTTAAACATAAGCTGGTTTCTGCCCCTATCATAATAGCACCAGACTGGACCCTTCCATTTAAGGTGATGTGCGATGCTAGTGATTTTGATGTAGGTGCAGTTTTGGGACAATGTAAAGTAAAATTATCCACACCATTTACTACTCCAGCAAAACTCTGAATAAAGCACAAATAAAAATGCACAACCACTGAAAATGAGTTGCTCGCAGTTTTGTTTGCTTTTGATAAATTCCGCTTCTATCTACTGGATCCTAAAGTGATAGTCTACATAGATCATTTAGCAATCAAATACCTGATCGTGAAGAAAGATTCCAAGCCCAGATTGATCCGTTGGGTGCTTCTACTGTAAGAATTTGACGTAGAGATGCGAGACAGGAAAGGGACCAAAAATTAAGTGGCAGATCACTTATCGAGGATCGAGAGTGGAGAAACATCTGGCAATGAGATGATAATTAAAGAAACTTTTCCATATGAACATTTGTTTACCATCAAGCAGCAGGAAGTCCATTGGTATGCTGACTATGTAAACTATATAGTATCAGGAAAATGGTCGTTGGAATGGACACATCAGCAACGAAAGAAATTCTTCAAAGAAGTCAAGCACTATGTCTGGGATGAGCCGTACCTATTCAAACGTTGTGCTGATTAATTACTGAGACGTTGTGTACCACATGAGGAGGTCAATAGTGTTTTGCAGCATTGTCATTTATCACCATACGGTGGACACTTCAGCGGAGATAAAACTACAGCCAAAGTCCTATAATCAGGTTTGTTCTGGCCCATATTTTTTAAAGATGCTTACTTATTTGTTCTTCAATATGACATGTGCCAGAGAACGAGAAATATTTCAAGGAGAAATGAAGGACCTCTTCAAAACATTCTCAAAGTGTAGATATTTGATGTATGGGGGATATATTTTATGAGACCCTTTATTCCATCATTTGGAAACCTGTACATTTTGGTTGCAGTAGACTACGTCTCCAAATGGGTTGAAGCAACATCACTGCCATCAAATAACTCAAAAGTGGTGATAAACTTCCTTAAAAAGAATATTTTCACTCGCTTTGGAACACCTCGGGCAATTATCAGTGATGGTGGTGTTGGACAAAATGACCCATAGCGTCACTATTTGCTCAGATCATTGTGTTGTTGTAGCAAATTAACTATGTGACAAGGAAATTGCACTCTCATCATTTGTGATTAGATCACCATAGATATATAAATGAGGAGAGGTCCCTATGATTAATTCCTGGATTGAGAATGATATGAGACAGTATCAATCCCCGAAGGTTTAATCATTAAATATCCCTAGCCGGAGTTTTATCGAGACTGGACATCGATAATGCGGAATAGGCTAGTATTGCACTTGTGTGCGTTGTGAGGGCACAACGTCATAGTTCTCATATATATAAGTATCGGATACTTATGCAAGTGCGATAGGAGGTCGTGTTTCACCGATAGTACGGGAAACAGCTTCGCTCTGGATAGACCCCTCGGAATCCCATTGGTATTATGACTATGTGTCTATGGGAGGCCGAAATCAAGGTAGGTGTGTATAGTCTTAACCTGAGACTTAAATCGCTAATACTTACGATAATCGATAGACTTTGGTCTTGGTGGTACAGGGCTTTAACCGGTTCTGCGTACACCACTTCTGGGTTTATCAGAGAGTCGTAGTGTATTGGGTGTGATGTCAAGACGGAAGTATCACTTCAGTCATAGTGGAGATGATGTCACGCTGGATACGGTACTAGTGCTCTTGAGTGATGCGCATCCAATCGGGATATTGTGACCAGGTCATGAATATCCGATTATAGAGACTATGTTACCAGACATCCGATATGTGTTTCGGACGGGGCAGACACTTATCCAGCCCCAGCCCTAGCACGTGACTATCCGATACTGGGCCGATATACACAATACATTGGTATACTACGCTTGATATAGATCCTTGTATATTCTATATGGATATGTCCGGAGAATTGGGTAGACTTGGTGCTTTGCTAGGAGTCGACTTTGTCTCGTAAATCGGTAGAACGTAGTACTTGGTACATACGTGATTCAGATACTCCGATGACCGTATTTACTGCCAATATATCCGGGGATCTCATGGGTCGCTTACCGATAATCCACCGATGACGCACAACTCGCACTCTTGAATAATCTGGGATTATATAGAAGAAAGAGAAAATTAATCTAGGATTAATTATAGAGATATTTTATCTAGGAGAAAATATCGTCTAGAGAGAGATAACGATTAATTTGGAATTAATCGATTAAATTAATATATTCGATATATTAAACGAAATTAGATTTCGACACGGAATTAAAGTTAGATTTTAATTCGGGCGAACGAATTAATTTAGAATTAATTCGTTAGCGACGTGAATAGTGAATTCGCTAGGCGTAATCATTTAATTACGACGCGACGGAAAAATCATTAATTTGGAATTAGCGAACCCGAGCCCGAGTGTGATTGCGAGCGCATTCGTATTTCGAATTCGAGTGCGGCGATGCAAGTCACATCAAGCGTCAAATCAATCGTCACATCAAGCGTCAAATCAAAAGTCACTTTGAGTGATTGATTGATTGATTGATGGATTGATGGATTGACTTGCATCACATCACTTTATTAAAGTGACATGTGAATAGTTGATGTAAGTTGGTGTAATAGTGTTTGGAGGGAAAATCATTTACTTTTGGTTTTATTTAAATCAATTAAGTAATTGGTTTTATTATTTTTTCTTGGAAAATATATAAAGCTTTTTGGAAAAGCTTTTCATTAACACATTACACAACTTCTTCTCTCTCTTTTTCTCTCTTCTCCTCACGCCCAAAACAGAAAATGTGGACTGGTTTTGAAGCCAAAAATGGCGTGAGCAATGGGAAGCAAGAGTTGGGTTTTTGTGGCAAAAACCGCAAGTGCTAGCACACTATGAGTCTTGCGAAGGTGGTAGGGAGGTTCACCCATGAGCCGGGATCCGTTTGACGAAGCTTGGAGCTCTGTTTCTCAGCTCAAACTCTGATTTGTGAGAGCAGTGGACTGCTGCAGTGGCGCCACCAAAACAGTGAGCAAAGTGGCTTCATTCGTCTCCAAATCATCTCAACCGATCGATGTGAGTATTCCGCTACCTCCGTTGATGTATTCACACATGTATTTCATGTCTTGTTTGATCTTGAGACCTAGATATTAATCAACAATGGCATCAAGAGCCTAGGTTCAAGCATGAAAAATGTAGGGCTTAAAATTTGGGTAAATTTGTTTTGAGCATGATTTGAATGAATTGATTGTTTAAGTATGCTTATAACATGTCTAATTGCATTTTGGTTGGACCAATTTGTTGAAAAATGATTTGGAATTATTTTCCCCAAATATTTGACCTTGGCCGAATGTGAATGTGATTTTGGGTTCTTGGAAATTTTTGATTTTTAATTCATTTGATGAGTTAGAATCATTTAGGTTGATGTTATTTTGAATCGAATTGGATTGGATTTCGAATTGGACAAAAACCCCAAAAATTCTATGTTGGCCGAATGGTTTGATTGCCCTAATGTCTTGGTAATTTTGATTTTGTGACATTGGATGTGTATGAAATCAAATTGGATGGTGATTTGATGTCGATTGTGGGTTCGATTGGATCGAAACCGAATCGGACACAAAATCCCTCCTTTGGTCGAGAGCACTAAAAGCATGTAATGAGTTTGATTTTTCAATTTGTGTGTTGGATATATAATAATGAATTGAGTATGATTAATTGGACTAATTTAGTGTTTTGGAAATGTTGATTTAGTTGATTAATCATGTAATGCACTTTAGGTAATTAAATTGCGGAATTGGATTCATGAAATTTAATTATTTAGGCTTAAATTGGATTTGGTCTTCTAATGTTGTAATTGGGCCTATTGGGCTTGATTTTATCAAGTTGGATTTAGGCCAAGTGGATTGGATCCAATTGGGCCCAAAACCTTAACCATAAAGCCCAAATGCGACTTAATGAACCTTTAAAGTTCAATTGGGCCTAATGGGCCAAGATTGATTTATGGGCTTATGGGGTAAATCCCGGATTGGACTTTGGTTATCGGTTTGACCCGAGTTGACCAAAAGTCCACGCCTTAAGAAACAATTAAAAGCCCATTGGACCTTAAATTGAATTGACGTTGGACGTTAATCGGAATCGTCTTTGAGATGCGTTACGATTAAATTTGGATTTAAATCGTAAGGCTTATTAAATAAAAGTGGTAATATTTAATTTGGAATTAAATAGTGAATTAGTATTAAATACAGTTAAATTAGATTTAATGATGTAGTTTAATTTAACATGAATTCGTACTTTAAGTACTTATTCGCAAAAACGAGTTTGACTCGAACAAAATCAAATCGATGTTTAACAACATTGGATGATCACTTAATTATCAGATTAATTAATTGATTAGATTGATTGATAGCATGCTTTTTGTGAATACGTGGTTGATGAATGAATAATGTATATCGGATGGATATTAGTCGGGTGGGGCAAGTTTTAGAAATTGTTGTAATAATTCGATTTATTAATTGGACCTGCGTTCCAGCCTTATCACCTTAATTATCTTTGTATCTCTTCTCACCTATTCCCTTCCATGTAATGAGTTTTGTTTAGAAGTGTAGTGTAACAGGTAGAAGTAATACAAGTGCTAGCTTGAGTGAGAAAGGGGAGATTTGATCTAGGATCAATGTGTTAAGTATCCATCCGCATATCATTATTATTTATTTTCCTACTCGCTTTATTATGTATTTAGAATGCATGTTTAAGGGTGTATGATGATGAACCTTAACAAAGATAATTAAAATTGGTAGCCAATTTGCCACGCGAAAAACCCTCGTTAAATATCAAGCGTTTATTTTCCTTCCATTAGTGATTCTTACTCAAGATCCGAGATTGGCAGGGGGTTTGTTGGCCAAAGTCAAGCCCTTTGTCCCGTCAAAGATGTATTTTAATCACGAGGCTTTGTTCCATATCGGTGTCGGTCCAAGTTGTGGTTTGGTTGCCAAAGTCAAGACCACTTCTTGTCCATTGACATTGATTACGAAGCTTCCATGTCAATGGGTCCGCGCTTGACTGGGATCACTAGGTTTGTTGTGCCAAAGCCAATGCCTAGTTGATTCAAGAGGAAGGTTAGGGATGACATTCGAGATATAGGCCATATATTAGATATTGTTTGGGACTTGGATGTCCACCTACGGGATCTAGAGTTGGATGAATCCAATTGATCTTCATCTACCTAGTTTAATTTCATATCAATTTGTTGGCCAAAGTAAAGATTGTGTGATATTAACGGATCCTAGCCCACTAGGAAACACGGTTTTCCCGAGTCTCGACAAGGTTGAGAGGCTCGACGAAAAATAGTGGGAGGCAAGTATTGAATTTCAACATTCGTTTCGAATACTTCGCTAAACGCGCTCAATCTATTTTTACTCCCGTCATATTAATCAAAGTATTAGTTGGAACTTGTTGGTTTCTATAATATGTCCCAAACAAAGATTAAGCATGTGAAATACTATAAAGGAATATATATTTAAAATGAAGTATGGCGGAATCATACTTACAATGCCTTGTGATGAAGAAGATGATCAAATGGTAGAAGCTCCAAGTGGTGGAGATTCGGCCAAGAGGAGGAAGAAGACTTGAAGCTCCAAGCTTTTGTATTCAAGCTCTTTGATGGTTTCCCTATCACCTCTTTTGATCCCTTGCTTGTGCTAGCAAAAATGGAGAATGGAAGATCAAATCTTCCTTGCCCTTGTCAATGGTTCAGTTCACGGCAATTTGAGAGAGAAGAGAGTTTTTTGTGAAAGTCTTGATAATAATCTTTGTATTACCAAAAATCAATTTATATTTATGTTTAATTTATTAAATTAATAATAAATCTATGACATAAACCATGCAATGGCTTAGAGTGTCAAACACTCAAACTCCATGCAAAGCCTTTGAGTGAATGCACACTATCACCATGCAATGCCTTAGAGTGTTTTGTACACTATTAACATGCAATGCCATATCAATGACAAGTGTCATGTGGGCCCCACACGTTTCCCAATGAAAGTGGGCCCACGTCCACTCACGCGTTCGGGTTCGATATTTCCGAAATACCGAGCTAGCGTCGCGACGTTAATTAAATCGGATTTAAATAAATAATCGCTCCTAGCGAAATTATTATTTACGTCGCTTACGAATTAATTCTAAATTAACTCGTATGCCCGAATTAAAATCTAATTTTAATTTCGCGTCGAAATCGAATTTCGATTATTATATCGAATATAATAATTTATCGATTAATTCCAAATTAATCGTTCTCTCTCTCTAAATAAGGCACTTTATCCGAGATAAAGTTTCTCTCCGCAATTAATCCAAGATTAATTAAGTTCGAATCAAATATCATAGGTGAATCTTCAGGAAGCGACCCAAGAGATCTCCGGATATTTTGGCAGTAAATACGGTCGTCGGATAATCCGAACACGTACGTACCTCGTACTACGTCTTTACCGATTACAAGACAAGGTTGGCTTCTAGCAAAGCGCCATGCCTACCCAATTCTCCAGAAATATTCTTATAGGAATATAAGATCTGTATCAGGCGTAGTATACCGTAGTATTGCGTACATCGATCCAGTATCGGATGGTCACATGCTAGGCCTGGGGCTGGAGATGTGTCTGCCCCGTACGAAACATATATCGGACATCAAGCAACTAGTCTCTTTAAATCGGACAATCCTGACCTTTCATATTGTCCCGACGGTTGCAACCTTTTATAGAGTACTAGTTCTGTGTCCTGCGTGATCATCACCTCCATATGTCTGAAGCGATACTTCCATCTTGACATCACATCCAGTACACTACGATTCTCGATAAACCCAGAAGAGGTGTACACAGAACCGGTTAAGGTCCCCAACCACCAAAACTAAAGTTTACCGATTGTCGCAAGTACTAGCGATGTAAGTCTCAGGTTAAGACCATATACACCTACCCTGATGCGGCCTCCCATAGACACGCAGACATACTACCAATGGGATTCCGCGGGGTCTATCCAGAGCGAAGCTGTTTTCCGTACCATCGGTAAAACACAACCTCCTATCGCACTTGCATAAGTATCCAATACTTAAATATATGAGAACTATGCCGTTGTGCCCTCACAACGTGCACAAGCGCAATACTAGTCTATTCCGCATTATCGATGTCCAGTCTCGATAATACTACGACTAGGGATATTTAATGATTAAACCTTTGGGGACTGATACTGTCTCATATCATTCTCAGTCCAGGTACTAATCATATGGACTTTCGCCATTTATAAGTCAAAGTAAATAATATTACAAAACGGCAAAAGGCAATTTCATTATCACATAGTTAATTTTGTACAATAATACAATATCATTTACAAACAGTGACGCTATGGGACATAATGTCTAACAATCTCCCACTTGGCCTATAGCCAGTCACTCAAGCATCTAATACCCGAACTATGTATGTGTCGTTCAAAAACTTGCTGTAGAACAGCTTTCGTCAGCGGATCTGCAATGTTGTCATCTGATGTGACCTTCTCGACTTTTACATCGCCACGATGTATAATCTCCCGAATCAGATGATAACGTCGAAGAACATGCTTGGACCGTTGATGAGACCTTGGTTCCTTAGCCTGTGCTATAGCCCCGTTATTGTCACAATACAATGGAACGGGCTCAGCTGCTAACGGAACTACTCCTAATCCGATTAGGAACTTTCGGATCCAAACTGCCTCCTTTGCTGCTTCAGATGCAGCGATGTACTCCGCTTCTGTTGTTGAATCGGCAACAGTATCTTGCTTGGAAGATTTCCAGCTCTGCACTGCTCCGTTATTCAAGCAAAAAATGTACCCGGATTGCGACTTGTAGTCATCCTTGTCGGTTTGGAAACTTGCATCGGTATACCCAGATACCGCAAGTTCTCCACCTCCATAAATTAAGAAAGCATCCTTAGTTCGTTTAAGATACTTAAGGATATTCTTAACTGCTATCCAGTGACCTTCACCTGGATCGGCCTGATAGCGACTGCACATGCTCAAAGCATATGAGACATCAGGTCGTGTACATATCATGGCATACATGATCGATCCGACTGCCGAGGCGAACGGTATCCGACTCATGTGGTCTCTCTCTTCCTGAGTCTTAGGACACATGTCCTTAGACAGAGAGGTACCTCGTACCATTGGAACCAATCCCCTCTTGGATTGTTCCATGTTGAATCTCTTCAACACTTTATCAATGTATGTACTCTGGGAGAGTCCAAGCAGCTTTCTAGATCTATCCCTGTAGATCTTTATTCCAAGAATAAGGCTGCTTCTCCCAGATCTTTCATGGAGAATTTTAATGAAAGCCAAGCTTTCACCGACGTTAGCATGGGAATGTCATTGCCTATAAGCAATACGTCGTCGACATAAAGGACAATAAAAGTAAGTGCTCTCCCACTAACCTTCTTGTATACACAAGGGTCATCTGCGTTTTGCACGAAATCATATTTCCTTTATGATCTCATCAAAACGCTGATTCCATGACCGTGATGCTTGCTTCAATCCATAAATGGATCGATTTAACTTACAAACCTTGTTGCAAGTCTAGGTACGATAAAACCGTCAGGCTGTTGCATATAAACATCCTCCAAAGGTTTCCGTTAAGGAAAGCGGTTTTAACGTCCATCTGCCATATCTCGAAGTCGAAATATGCAGCTATTGCAAGCATTATCCGAATGGATTTAATCATGGCAACGGGTGAGAAGGTTTCGTCATAATCAATACCATATTGTTGACGATACCCCTTTGCTACAAGCCTAGCCTTGTACGTTTGTACGTTGCCATCCATGTCGGTCTTCTTCTTGAAGATCCATCTGCATCCAATAGGCTTTACGCCTTCTGGTGCATCAACCAGTGTCCAAACTTGGTTGGCGTACATGGAATCCATCTCGGACTTCATGGCTTCTTGCCATAAAGCGGAATCGATATTTTGTATCGCTTCCTCATACGTAGCCGGCTCATTATCCTCAATAAGATTAATATCTACATGAGGTGAGATCAGGAACCCATACCTCTCAGGTACTGTTCTGACTCTCTCCGACCTACGCGGTCCTTGTGTATGTGAAGTTTGTGGTACAGACTCATCCCGGACGGTCTGTTCTTGTTCCGTCGTTGATTCATTGCCAGGAACAGTATCACTACGATCTTCATCGAGTTCTACTTTCCTCCCACTTACCACTGCATTTATAAAATCCTTCTCAAGGAAAAATGCTTGTAGAGCAACAAATACTTTGTTCTCTTGTGGGTGATAGAAGTAATATCCTTTGGTTTCCCTAGGATATCCAACGAAAAGGCATTTATCAGATTTGGGTTCAAGTTTGGTACCTTCCAACGTTTAACATATGCCCAGCATCCCCAAATCTTCAGGAAAGAGAAACCCGGTTTCCTTCCTGTCCATATCTCATATGGAGTCTGTTCAACAGACTTCGACGGTACCTTATTCAAAATAAGTATAGCACTGTTTAATGCGTATCCCCAGAAGGATATTGGTAGCTCAGTGCGACTCATCATTGACCTTACCATGTCCAACAAGGTGCGGTTTCTCCGTTCGGACACACCGTTTAATTGCGGTGTTCCAGGAGGAGTCCACTGTGAAAGAATACCATATTCTTTCAAGTAATCTTGAAACTCATAACTTAAGTATTCGCCACCACGGTCTGACCGTAATGTCTTGATATTCTTCCCTGTTTGTTTCTCCACTTCGTGTCGAAACTCTTTGAATTTCTCAAAAGTTTCCGACTTGTGTCTCATAAGATACACATAACCGTAACGAGATGCATCATCTGTAAAGGTTACGAAGTAGTGAAATCCACCTCTAGCCTGGCTAGACATGGGCCCGCATACGTCAGTATGAACGAGAGCTAACAGTTCTGTGGCACGTTCACCTTTACCGCTAAAAGGTGATTTAGGCATTTTGCCTAAAAGACAAGATTCGCAGACGTCATATGAATTGGGATCAAATTCGTCCAAGTACCCACTCTTTGAAAGTGTGGATATGCGAGTCTTGTTGATGTGTCCTAGACGACAATGCCACATATAAGCTTCATCTTTTAGATTACTCCTTTTGAGCCTTTTTGTTTGTCATTTTAGGAGATTCATTTATATTCAAAATATAAAGACCGTTATTTGCAACAGCTGTGCAAATTTCTGCATCATTTTTATATAAATAACACCCTGTGTTCCTGAATACAAAAGTGTAACCCTGCTGGGTTAACAAGGATACAGATATAATATTCCTAGTTAAACTAGGAACAAAATAACAGTTCAAAAGTTTAAGTTCATGCCCTGAGGGCAGTACTAAAACAAAAGTCCCTACGGCCAAAACAGCAACTGGTGTTCCGTTTCCGACCCGTAGATCCATCTCCCCTGATGCCAGCACCCTGCTATCATGCAGATCCTGCACATCAGTACAAATATGAGCACCACAACCAGAATCAAAAATCCAATTTTTAAAACTAGAAGTATTCATATTTATCTCAATAACAAACATACCAGAGGCAATGGCCTTGCCAGCCTTGATATCCTCCCTCTGCACAATGCTCATTCGGCAGTCACGTTTCCAGTGACCCTCTTGCCGCAGTTGAGGCAGATGTCGCGAGATTTGTCCTTTGGCTTCCTAGAAGCCACTGTCAACTTGCCTTTACCCTTCTTCTTGAACTTCTTCTTCCTTGCACCTCCAATTGCCTTGGGGCCACCCTTTGGCGCATGAGAGGTCAATGCTAAATGCGCCTCGCGCTTGCTCCCCTTTAGGAGTTCCTTTCGGACTCCTTCAGCACAGACAACAACTCTCCAAGAGTGTCGTCAGTATCCATCAACTTGTAGTTGACTATGATTTGTTTCCAAGTATCAGGAAGTGACTGCAAGATCATATCTATAGTCAGATCAGCCTCCAAGACTATTCCCATATTGGCCAACTCATCAATATCGGCAATCATTTGAGCCCCGGGGCTTCAACTGATGCGCCATCTGTCATCCGGGAGCGGAAGAGTTTCCTTACTAGCTCGTACCTCTTCATCCGCTTATTGGTGCGGTGAAGATCACGCAATCTTGCCATCATGTTATAGGGATCCAAGTCCCTATTCTGGCGTCTGAAATGCTGAGTCATTGCAGCTAGCATAACTGACTGAGCTTGGTCACAATCATCACTATGAGTTTTCCATAACTCTAGCTCCAGTGGCTCAGTGGGTTTAGGCGGGAGAGGTCTCTGAATAGTATACAGTATCCTCTCAGCCCCAAGCACTATCTTGAGGTTCATTTCCCAGTCGGCAAAGTTTGTCCCTTTGAAGACATTATCGCCCATGATTATGTCGCGGATATTACCTTTGCCAGTCATCTTGACAACTATAGTCCAACTATAAAGTCAACGATGTTATGGGTACAGTCAAACTGTTACAAGTAAAAATAACAATATATTAGTCCAACTAATTATTAAAAAAAATTGACGAAATAATTTTGAAAGACGCGTAAGGCTAAATATCTGAATGAAATTGCAAATTCAATAATAGCCTCCCACTATTTTCTTCAAGTTTCTAACCCTCTGTAGAGAACTCGGGAAATCGAATTTCCTAGTGGGCTAGGATCCCGTTAAATAACACACAACCTTGACTTTGGCCAATAAAAATTGTATGCTATTTAACATAGGTAGATCTCCATGATCAATTGGATCTCATCCAATTCCTAGATCCGGTTAGGTGGACATCCAAGTCCGAAACATATGTATAATGTCAATGTATCTAATACATTTTCCTAACCATATCCTCTGAATCAACTAGGCCTTGGCTTTGGCCAAAAACAAACCTAATGATTCCAGTTAAGCGGGACCCATTGACGAGGAAAGTTTCGTAATCAATGTCGTTGGACAAAAAGTGATCTTGACTTTGGCCAATAAAAATCACGATTTGGACAGACACCGATATGCAACAAAACCTCTCATGATTCAAGTACATCCTTGATTGACAAAGGTCTTGACTTTGGTCAAAAACAAACCAATGCCAACTTCGGGATCTTGAACAAGAACCATTCAATGGAAGGATATTCGCTTAATATAAATTGAGGGATTTTCGCGTAATTGGCAACCAATTATTTATCTTTGTTAGGTCTCATCATCATACACCCTTAAGCATGCTTCTAAAACATCATAAAGCGCGTAAAGTAAATTAATAGTGATATGCGGATGGATATATAAACAACTTGTTCCTAGAACAAATCACTCCCTTTCCTCTCCCCGCTAGCACTATTCTACTTCTACCCAATTACATAATACAATAAGAGAAACCTCATTTACATTGAGGGGAATTAGGTGAGAAGAGAATACAAAGAGATAAAGAGATAAGGCTGGACACGCAGGTCCAATTTATAAATTCCAAATTACAATAAATTTCTAAAATTACCCTTTCCCTTCTAATATCCATCCGATATACACTATTCATTCATCACATACATATATATTCAAACAAGACATGCTTTTACAACCAATCAAATCCAATTAATTAGTCTTTGTTAAAGTGATCATCCAATGTTCAAACAACGGTTTGATTTTGCGCGAGTCCAACTCGATTGAGAATAAGTACACAAGGTACGAATTCGCGAATTATATCGAACTACTTATTAAATCTATTTAATAATTCGTATTCAATACTAATTCAATTATTTAATTCCAAATTAAATGTTTACACTTTAATGTGCTTTAAAGACTTAGATTCTAAATCCAATTCTATTGGGTCTCAAAGCCCAACTAACATCCAATGTTTAATTTAATTCGAGTCAAATGGGCTTTCAATTGATTTATTAAGGCTTGGGCTTTGGTCAATGTGGGTCATACCCAATTACCAAGCCCAAATAAGGAATCACCCTTAAGTGCCATAAAACCAATTTCAAGCCCATAAGGCCCAATTAAATTATTAAAGCCCATTATATTATATTTGGACTTAATGGAGTGATTTAGGCCCAAATTGGATCCAATCCATTTGGCCCAAATCTACTTGGTCCAACCAAGCCCATTATGCCCAAATACAATATTAAAAGCCCAATTAACCAATTAAGCCCATTAATTAAATTTTAATATTCCAAACATTAAAATCCAATTAATTAAAGTGTAATATCAAGATTAACATATTAAACCAAATATTCCAATAATACCCATTTAATTTATTAATCATGTATTGTTCAAAATAAATGTCCAACATTAATTTTAACAAAAAATCAAATCCTTTACATGTCTTATGTATTCGGCCAAGGTGAGTTTTTGTGTATCGATTTGTATTTCAATCCGATTGAATTACTAATCTACGTCCCATACACGTTCTAAGTCATCCAATGATCTTATACACAAAAAATATCAAACCACTCCAAGTAGTAATACATTCGGCCAAGGCATGGATTTGGGGAAAAATCATCCAATGCATTTTTCATGAAATTGATTCCATATAACATCATGTTATACACATGCAAGCATACTTATTAATCAAATTTCATAAGAACATGCTTATATCAATTTCATCATGCCATTCGGCCAAGGTGAATATATTGGGGAAAATCATCCAATGCATTTTTCATAAAATTGATTCCATGTAATATCATTCTATATACATGCAAGCATACTTATTCATCAAATTTCACAAGAACATGCTTCAATCAATTTATCACACCCATTCGGCCAAGGTAGAATTTTGGGGAAAAATCATCCAATGCATTTTTCATAAAATTGATTTCATATAATGTCATTTAACATACATATAAGCATACTCATTCATCAAATTTCACAAGAACATGCTTCAATCAATTTTACCCAAATTTTAACCTAAAGTATTTCATGCTAAACCTAGCTCAATGATACCATTGTTGGTTTCTATAATATGTCCCAAACAAAGATTAAGCATGTGAAATACTATAAAGAATATATATTTAACATGAAGTATGGCGGAATCATACTTACAATGCCTTGTGATGAAGTAGAAGATCAAATGGTAGAAGCTCCAAGTGGTGGAGGATTCGGCCAAGAGGAGGAAGAAGACTTGAAGCTCCAAGCTTTTGTATTCCAAGCTCTTTGATGGTTTCCCTATCACCTCTTTTGATCCCTTGCTTGTGCTAGCAAAAATGGAGAAGTGGAAGATCAAATCTTCCTTGCCCTTGTCAATGGAGTTCACGGCAATTTGAGAGAGAAGAGAGAGTTTTTGTGAAATGTCTTGATTAATTAATCTTTGTATTACCAAAAATCAATTTATATTTATGTTATAATTTATTAATTAATAATAAATCTATGACATAAACCATGCAATGGCTTAGAGTGTCAAACACTCAAACTCCATGCAAAGCCTTTGAGTGAAATGCACACTATCACCCATGCAATGCCTTAGAGTGTTTTGTACACTATTAACATGCAATGCATATCAATGACAAGTGTCATGTGGGCCCCACACGTTTCCCAATGAAAGTGGGCCCACGTCCACTCACGCGTTCGGGTTCGATATTTCCGAAATACCGAGCTAGCGTCGCGACGTTAATTAAATCGGATTTAAATAAATAATCGCTCCTAGCGAAATTATTATTTACGTCGCTTACGAATTAATTCTAAATTAACTCGTACGCCCGAATTAAAATCTAATTTTAATTTCGCGTCGAAATCGAATTTCGATTATTATATCGAATATAATAATTATATCGATTAATTCCAAATTAACGTTCTCTCTCTCTAAATAAGGCACTTTATCCGAGATAAAGTTTCTCCGCAATTAATCCAAGATTAATTAAGTTCGAATCAAATATCATAGGTGAATCTTCAGGAAGCGACCCAAGAGATCTCCGGATATTTTGGCAGTAAATACGGTCGTCGGATAATCCGAACACGTACGTACCTCGTACTACGTCTTTACCGATTTACAAGACAAGGTTGGCTTCTAGCAAAGCGCCATGCCTACCCAATTCTCCAGAAATATTCTTATAGGAATATAAGATCTGTATCAGGCGTAGTATACCGTAGTATTGCGTACATCGATCCAGTATCGGATGGTCACATGCTAGGCCTGGGGCTGGAGATGTGTCTGCCCCGTACGAAACATATATCGGACATCAAGCAACTAGTCTCTTTAAATCGGACAATCCTGACCTTGTCATATTGTCCCGACGGTTGCAACCTTTTATAGAGTACTAGTTCTGTGTCCTGCGTGATCATCACCTCCATATGTCTGAAGCGATACTTCCATCTTGACATCACATCCAGTACACTACGATTCTCGATAAACCCAGAAGAGGTGTACACAGAACCGGTTAAGGTCCCCAACCCCCAAACTAAAGTTTACCGATTGTCGCAAGTACTAGCGATGTAAGTCTCAGGTTAAGACCATATACACCTACCCTGATGCGGCCTCCCATAGACACGCAGACATACTACCAATGGGATTCCGCGGGGTCTATCCAGAGCGAAGCTGTTTTCCGTACCATCGGTAAAACACAACCTCCTATCGCACTTGCATAAGTATCCAATACTTAAATATATGAGAAACTATGCCGTTGTGCCCTCACAACGTGCACAAGCGCAATACTAGTCTATTCCGCATTATCGATGTCCAGTCTCGATAATACCACGACTAGGGATATTTAATGATTAAACCTTTGGGGACTGATACTGTCTCATATCATTCTCAGTCCAGGTACTAATCATATGGACTTTCGCCATTTATAAGTCAAAGTAAATAATATTACAAAACGGCAAAAGGCAATTTCATTATCACATAGTTAATTTTGTACAATAATACAATATCATTTACAAACAGTGACGCTATGGGACATAATGTCTAACAGGAACAATATTTTATGTGTTTTAAATATATATATAGTTGGACTATATACAAACGCATTCGATATATAGTTGATTTTATAATTGGTTATAGTAACAATATAATTAAAATTAAAATATAGTTGATTAAATAATTGATTATTGTAATCATTATAATGAATAATACTTTTAAATTGATTAAATAGTTGGACTATTGAAATCAAGAAAGAATTGAAAAGTTGATATTTAAAATATATAATCCGTGGATTAAATGTTTTAATGATTTAATTTTCATATGGGAATAAAAATATAGGTTACTTTATTGGATAAAATAACTTGTTATATCTAGGCCCAAAATTAAGCAAATAGTAGAGCATAAAATCTTTGGAAGATTTATGTGATGATGACTTTAGCGCTTAATTTAATATACTTGACAATAAATCTATCTTAGATTTAAAGGTATTAAAATTGCAATAATAATTCTTGGAGAATTAATTGACTATTCTAGTTGAGAAAAGTCAAGTTTGCATTGGGCATGTTGCACAAGGTGCACATCATTTCGATATTCTAAACCCAAGGCTTGGCCAAAGGTTTGTGAAATATTGAAAAGATAATTGGACATATCCCAAATGAAAACATTTGGATATGGCAGACACGAAGGAATTAAAGAAAGGGCGAGGCTCTGACTTAAAATATTTGTCAAAGTTATGTTCACTACTAGTATTGAAATTGGATTTTAAATACTTAGTGGGGAAAACATAAAATATATGTATTGATGTTCAGAATCCGCTATGAGCAGGATACTGACTTCAAGCCGAGATTTCTCTGCGAATCGGAAACGGGACGAAAGTCGCTGTTTCGACCGTAGATACCTAAGTTTAGGAACTACCCTTTGGGTATGTACTTAAATTAGGAACTGTTATAATGTAACTAGTTTGACTAGAGACATTATCTCTATATCAGTGTTTAATCCGTTGCGGATAAACCTTTATATTCTAGAACACTAAAGTGTTTTATATATAAAGATGAACTGAGATAAACACATTGATGTGAATAACAGAATTTATATTTTGAATATAATTAAAATCTCAAACATATAAAATGACAAATAATAGCTAAATTGATTTGATCAATTGAGACTTATTTGTGGCATTGTTGTCTAGGACACAATAAACGAGACTCGTATATCCACACTTTTGAGAGTGGGTACTAGGACTGATTTGACTATTCAAATAAGGTCTGCGAATCTAGTTTATTAGGTAAAGTACCTAAAATACTATTTACTTGGTAATAGTATAATGGCAACCGATCTGTTAGCCCTATTCATGGTGAAGTAGTGGCCCATATCTAGCTAGGCTAGATGTGAACATGAATGTTTCGTGACCTTAACGGATGTGGCATCACGTTATGGTTATGTGTTTCTTTTGAAGAACACAGATCGGAAACTTTTATAGTTTCGACACGAAATAGAAAAAAACAGATCGGCTATAGTATTATGCCGCCACGGTAAGACCGTAATGGAAAGACTTAAGCAGTAAGTTTCATACGTACATGAAAGAGTACGGTATTTCTTTCAGATGAGGACATGATAAGGGTTTATTACGGTTCGCATCTGAGCTACTGTTTCCTTCAATAGGATATGTATTAACAGTGCAAAACTTATTTAGAATAAGGTTCAATAATATCTGTTTGACAGATGTCATATAGGATATGAACAGGGAAGAAACGAGGTTTCTCATTCCTGATAATTTGGGTATGCCAGGCATAACTTTGGATGATACCAAACTAAAAGACCCAAATTGGATAAGTGCCAATATATGTTATCCTAAGGGAAACCATAAGTATAGTACTTATAAATCTCACATGAGAACAATGTGATTGTTGCTCACCATGCATTTTTCCTGAGAGGAATACCGATATGCAGTGGTCAGTGGGAGGATAGTGATAGTCGATGAAAATCGGAGTAATACTGTTCAAGGCACGAAGTCCTTAATGGAACACAAATAGCCATCAATGATGAATCTATACCATTAATCTTCAAATACACAAGAAACTAGTAGATCAGATAGAGTCAGAAAACAACCTAGGGTATGGGTTTCTGATCTAACCTCATAAAGATGTCAATCTTATGAGGTATATCCACCGACTACGTTTTGAGGAAGTGATACGAGGTATCGACTCCCTATTATGGCAAAGTGCCATGAGTCCGAAATGGATTCCATGTATAACAACTATTTTGGTACTAGTTGTTGTACCACAAGGCATTGTGCCTATTGGTACATTAAACGTCTTCAAGGAAGACATACATGGAAGGCAACATACCAACGTACAAAGCTGGGCTTTTGACGGAAAGGTATCGTTATCAACATTGTGTTAATAACGGTTCAACCTTTTATCTGTTGCCATGGTAAATCCATTTTGAAGATGCTTGTTGATAACTGCGTATTTCATTTATGAAATTGTCAGTTATAGATCAAAATCGCTTTCCTAAAAGGAAACCTTTTGGAGGATGTTTACAACATCCTGACGATTTTGTATAACCAACAAACGAGGTTGTGGGTTATTCGATCCATGTTTGGATTAATGCAAGCATAAGGTTCTTGGAACTGTCGTTTTGAAATAATCATAATGGTTTATGATTTGAATCAAAACGAATAATTCTTGTGTATATAAGGAGGTTAGTGGGGAGAGCGCACTGACAGTTAAATTCCCATATAGCAATTGATGAAAGCTTGGCTTTCAATAGAAATTCTCCGTAGAATTCTGGGGAGTAACAACCTTTATTCAAGGAATAAAGATCTACTGGGATAGATTTGAGAGTTGTTAACACTCTCTGGGAAATTGTACATTTAAAATGTACTTTTATTGGTGTCTCATACGCTTCGAGCATATGGAGTCACGATCAGGTCAATCCAAGTGATAGTCACTGGATTGAAGTTAAGAACATCTGTTAGTATCTCAGAGAACTAAAGATGCTATCTTAAACTATGGAGAAGGAGAACTTGAAGTGACTGGGATCACTGCTGCAAGTTTCCAAACAATTAAATACTACGGTACTATAAAAGTTTGAACACTGGGACAGTGAGCTGGAAATCTTCCTAGCAAGATAACTGTTGCCGAATAAACAACAAATGCGGATTATTGCTGCAGCTGAGGCAGCAATAGAAGCCATTTGAGTCGAAGATAAATCTAATTAGATTAGATATAGTTCTGTTAGCGGCTTAGCTAGGCGTCAGCACAGGCTAAGGGATTAAAAGGTCTCATCGACGATCCAGATATATACTTCTATATCATTGATTCGTTCGGATCACACATCGTGGCGATGTGATGATCGTATAAATCTCGCGTCAGACGATTATCAAAAAAAAATCCGCTGACGAAAACCTTTCCTCAGCAATTTGAGCGAACCGTACATAGTTCGGGTGTGGGACACTTGAGTGACTCGCTACGTGCCAAGTGGGAGATTGTTGGACAAAATGACCCATAGCGTCACTATTTGCACAGATCATTGTGTTGTTGTAGCAAATTAACTATGTGACAAGGAAATTGCACTCTCATCATTTGTGATTAGATCACTATAGATATATAAATGAGGAGAGGTCCTATGATTAATTCCTGGATTGATAATGATATGAGACAGTATCAATCCCCGAAGGTTAATCATTAAATATCCCTAGCCGGAGTATTATCGAGACTGGACATCGATAATGCGGAATAGGCTAGTATTGCACTTGTGTGCGTGTGAGGGCACAACGGCATAGTTCTCATATATATAAGTATCAGATACTTATGCAAGTGCGATAGGAGGTCGTGTTTCACCGATAGTACGGGAAACAGCTTCGCTCTGGATAGACCTCTCGGAATCCCATTGGTATTATGACTATGTGTCTATGGGAGGCCGAAATCAAGGTAGGTGTGTATAGTCTTAACCTGAGACTTACATCGCTAATACTTACGATAATCGATAGACTTTGGTCTTGGTGGTACAAGGCTTTAACCGGTTCTGCGTACACCACTTCTGGGTTTATCAGAGAGTCGTAGTGTATTGGGTGTGATGTCAAGACGGAAGTATCACTTCAGTCATAGTGGAGATGATGTCACGCTGGATACGGTACTAGTGCTCTTGAGTGATGCGCATCCAATCGGGATATTGTGACCATGTCATGAATATCCGATTATAGAGACTATGTTACCAGACATCCGATATGTGTTTCGGATGAGGCAGACACTTATCCAGCCCCAGCCCTAGCACGTGACTATCCGATACTGGGCCGATATACACAATACATTGGTATACTACGCTTGATATAGATCCTTGTATATTCTATATGGATATGTCCGGAGAATTGGGTAGACTTGGTGCTTTGCTAGGAGTCGACTTTGTCTCGTAAATCGGTAGAACGTAGTACTTGGTACATACGTGATTCGGATACTCCGATGACCGTATTTACTGCCAATATATCTGGGGATCTCATGGGTCGCTTACCGATAATCCACCGATGACGCACAACTCGCACTCTTGAATAATCTGGGATTATATAGAAGAAAGAGAAAATTAATCTAGGATTAATTATAGAGATATTTTATCTAGGATAAAATATCGTCTAGAGAGAGATAACGATTAATTTGGAATTAATCGATTAAATTAATATATTCGAATATTAAACGAAATTAGATTTCGACGCGGAATTAAAGTTAGATTTTAATTCGGGCGAACGAATTAATTTAGAATTAATTCGTTAGCGACGTGAATAGTGAATTCGCTAGGCGTAATCATTTAATTACGACGCGACGGAAAAATCGTTAATTTGGAATTAGCGAACCCGAGCCCGAGTGTGATTGCGAGTGCATTCGTATTTCGAATTCGAGTGCGGCGATACAAGTCACATCAAGCGTCAAATCAATCGTCACATCAAGCGTCAAATCAAAAGTCACTTTGAGTGATTGATTGATTGATTGATGGATTGATGGATTGACTTGCATCACATCACTTTATTAAAGTGACATGTGAATAGTTGATGTAAGTTGGTGTAATAGTGTTTGGAGGGAAAATCATTTACTTTTGGTTTTATTTAAATCAATTAAGTAATTGGTTTTATTATTTTTTCTTGGAAAATATTAAAGCTTTTTGGAAAAGCTTTTCATTAACACATTACACAACTTTCTTCTCTCTCTTTTTCTCTCTTCTCCTCACGCCCAAAACGAAAATGTGGACTGGTTTTGAAGCCAAAAATGGCGTTGAGATGGGAAGCCAGAGTTGGGTTTTTGTGGCAAAAACCACAAGTGCTAGCACACTACGAGTCTTGCGAAGGTGGTAGGGAGGTTCACCCATGAGCCGGGATCCGTTTGACGAAGCTTGGAGCTCCGTTTCTCAGCTCAAACTCTGATTTATGAGAGCAGTGGACTGCTGCAGTGGCGCCACCAAAACAGTGAGCAAAGTGGCTTCATTCGTCTCCAAATCGTCTCAACCGATCGATGTGAGTATTCCGCTACCTCCGTTGATGTATTCACACATGTATTTTATGTCTTGTTTGATCTTGGGACCTAGATATTAATCAACAGGTGGCACACTTCTGCAACATATATTTCGATGCACTCCTATCCAAAAATGGAGTTACTCATAAAGTTACCACTGTTTACCATCCGTAGTCAAATGTCCAGGTTGAAGTTTCAAACAGAGAGATCAAAAGAATCTTGGAGAGAACCGTTGGATCAACAAGAAGAGAATGGTCTACAAAATTGGATGACACATTATGGGTCTATCAGACATCTTACAAGACACCCATTAGTATGTATTAGACAGTTATGACCCATAGCGTCACTATTTTGTAAATGATATTGTATTATTGTACAAAATTAACTATGTAGTAATGAAATTGCCTTTTACCGTTTTGTAATTTATTTACTTTGATATATAAATGGTAAAAGTCCCTATGATTAGTTCCGGATTGAGATGATATGAGACAGTATCAATCCATAAAGGTTTAATCATTAAATATCCCTAGTCGTAGTATTATCGAGATTGGACATCGATAATGCGGAATAGACTAGTATTGCACTTGTGCGTGTTGTAAGGGCACAACAGCATAGTTCTCATATATTTAAGTATAGGATACTTATGCAAGTGCGGTAGGAGGTTGCGTTTTACCGATGGTACGGAAAACAGCTTCGCTCTGGATAGACCCCGCGGAATCCCATTGGTAGTATGTCTGCGTGTCTATGGGAGTCCGCTTCAGGGTAGGTGCATATGGTCTTAACCTGAGACTTACATCGCTAGTACTTGCGACAATCGGTAGACTTTAGTTTTGGTAGTCCAGAGCTTTAACAGGTTCTGTGTACACCTCTTCTAGGTTTATCGAGAATCGTAGTGTATTGGGTGTGATGTCAAGACGGAAGTATCACTTCAGACATATGGAGATGATGATCGCGCAGGATACAGAACTAGTACTCTATAATGGTTGCAACCATCGGGATAATATGACAAGGTCAGGATTATCTGATTCAAAAAGACTAGTTGCTTGATGTCCGATATATGTTTCGTACGGGGCAGACACATCTCCAGCCCCAGGCCTTACATGTGATCATCCGATACTGGATCAGTATACACAATACTACGGTATACTACGCTTGTTATAGATCTTATATTCCAGTAAGAATATTTCTGGAGAATTGGGTAGGCATGGCGTTTTGCTAGAGGCTAACCTTGTCTTGTAAATCGGTAAAAACGTAGTACTTGGTACGTACATGTTCGGATAGTCCGACGATCGTATTTACTGCCAACATATCCAGAGATCTCTTGGGTCGCTTGCCGAGGATACACCGATGACGTATGAATATATTTAATTAATCCGGGATTAATTGCGGAGAGACTTTATCTTGGATAAAGTACTATTTGAAGAGAGAGAAAGATTAATTTGGAATTAATCAATAAAATAATATATTTGATATATTAAACGAAATTCGATTTCGACGCGGAATTAAAATTAGATTTTAATTTGGGCAAACGAGTTAATTTAGAATTAATTCATTAGCGACATGAATAGTAATTATGCTAGGCATAATTATTTAATTAAATTCGATTTAAATAACGTCGCGACGGAAGTTCGTTAATTCGGAATTATCGAACCCGAGCCCGGGAGTGTTTGCGGGCCCACTCGCATTTGGAATCAAGCGGGGCCCACATGTCACATCAACCATCACATCACTAGTCAAAGCATTACCTTTTTGGTGATGGAATTAGGTAGTTGGTGTGGGTGTGTTCAACACTCAAGTTGATGGATGAGATGGGTTGCTTCTTTGACTTTTGATTTACCAAATATTTGGTATATAATCATTTTGATTTTTGAAAAACCCTAAAACACCAATTACAAGTCAACAAAATCATCTCCTCTCTTTTTCTCTCAAAGTGGCGTGAACTGCCACTATTCACAGCTCTCTTCTTCTTCAATTTTTCTTGTAAAACTTGAAGATAAAGTGTGTTGGTTTGGAACTAAATCACAAATCTTGGCTAGCACCAACTTGATTCATACAAAGGTGTTATGGGAAACTAATTCTTGAGCTTGGAAGGATCAAAGAAAGCTTGGAGCTTCCCCACTCACCTTGGCCGAAACCCTCACTGCACAAAGGAGAAGTTTATTTCATCAACACATCCGCATTCCAATCTTTGTGAGTATGATTCCGCCATACTTCAATATTGTTCATTCATTTATATATATTTGTTTGCTCTTTTGATCTTGGGACATGGATTAGAATTTCCAACAATGGTATCATTGAGCCTAAAGAGCATGAAAATATATTAGGGTAAAATTTGGGGAAAATTGGATGAAGCATGATTTGATGAAATTGTTTGATTAAATATGCTTAGATGTATGTTACTTAATGTTATACATCATCAATTTCATGGAAATAAATTGGATTAAATTTTTCAACCCAAAAGTGGCTTGGCCGAATCACATGTAAGCAATGGACTTGATGATTTTTGATTTTAAGATCATTGGATGACTTGAAACAATATGGAATGACGATTTGTAATTTGATCGGATTGAAAAACAAAATCGGAAACATTTTATCACCATGGCCGAATGCTTAATGGAAAATTAGGGACTTGATTTTTTGACTAAATAATGTTGGACATGTATTTAAGATAGAAATATGATTAATGGATTATTTGATATTTTGGAAATATTGATTTAAAGGATTAATCATGATATTACACTTAATTAATTAAGTTATAAAATTTGGAATTTTAAAATTTGATTAATTGGGCTTAATTTTGAATGGGCCTAAAACTATTATATTTGGGCATAATGGGCTTGGTTGGACCAAGTAGGTTTGGGCAAATTGGATTGGATCCAAAGTTGGGCCTAAATCACTCCATTAAGTCCAAATGTAATAAATGGGCTTTTATGTTTAATTGGGCCTTATGGGCTTGATATTGATTTTTATGGCAAATGAGGGTGATTCCTTATTGGGCTTGGTAATTGGTTTGACCCACATTGACCAAGGCCAAGCCTAATGAAATCAATTGAAAGCCCATCGGACTTTAATTAAACAGACATTGGATGTTAGTTGGGCTTTGAGACCCGATAGGATTAGATTTGGAATCTAAGTCATAAAAGCACAATAAAAGTGTAAATATTTAATTTGGAATTAAATAAAAGGATTAGTATTGAATACGACTTAAATGGATTTGACGAGTAGTTCGATATAATTCATGAATTCGTACTACAAGTACTTATTCTCAAACGAGTTGGACTCGCGCAAAAGCAAACCATTGATTGAACATTGGATTGTCACCTAATTAAAGACTAATTAATTGGATTAGATTGGTTGTATAACATGCCTTGAATGAATGAATGTGGATGTGATGAATGAATAGTATATATCGGATGGATATTAGAAGGAAAGGGTAATTTTAGAAATTATTGTAAATTCAGAATTTATTAATTGGACCTGCGTGTCCAGCTTTTCTCTTATTATCTATTTGCATTCTCTTCTCACCTAATTCCCCTCAATGTAAATGAGGTTTCCCTTATTGTATTATGTAATTGGGTAGAAGTAGAATAGTGCTAGTCGGGGAGAGGAAATGTGTGATTTGTTCTAGGAACAAATTGTTATATATCCATCCGCATATCACTATTATTTTATTTTACGCGCTTTATGATGTTTTAGAAGCATGCTTAAGGGTGTATGATGATGAGACCTAACAAAGATAAATTAATTGGTTGCCAATTACGCGAAAATCCCTCAAACAATATTAAGCGATTTTCCTTCCTTTGAGTGATTCTTTCTCAAGATCCGAAATTGGCATTGTTTGTTGGCCAAAGTCAAGACCTTTGTCAATGAGGATGTGTTTGAATCATGAGAGTTTTTTCCATATCGGTGTCTTGTCCAAGTTGTGATTGTTGGCCAAAGTCAAGATCACTTCTTGTCCATCGACATTGATTACAAAACTTTCCATGTCAATGGGTCCCGCTTAGCTGGAATCATTAAGTTTGTTGTGCCAAAGCCAAGACTTAGTTGATTCAGAGGAAATGGTTAGGAAAATGTATTGGATACATTGACATATGTATTGATATATATGTTTCAGACTTGGATGTCCACCTACCGGATCTAGGAATTGGATAGGATCCAATTGATCTTCAAGATCTACCTAGTTAAATATCATACAACTTGTTGGCCAAAGTCAAGGTTGTGTGTTATTTAACGGGATCCTAGCCCACTAGGAAATTGGATTTCCCGAGTACTCGACATAGGGTTAGAGACTTGTAGAAAATAGTGGGAGGCTAGTATTGAATTGCAATTTCATTCAGATACTTAGCTTTACGCGCTTACAAATTTATTTCTTCAATATTTTAAACATTAGTTGGACTAATATAATGTTATTTTCTTGTAACAGTTTGACTGTACCCATATATCGTTAACTAGATAGTTGGACTATCGTAGTTAAGATGGCAAACAAAGGAAATGTCCGAGACATAATCATGGGTGATAATTTATTTAAGGGCACGAACTTCGCTGACTGGGAAATGAACCTGAGGATAGTCCTTGGGCAGAGAGGCTGCTATACACCATACAGAGACCTCTCGGGCCGAAGCCCACTGAGCCACTTGAGCTGGAGTTATGGAGAACTCATAGCGATGATTGTGATACACTCAGTCGATCATGCTTGCTTCCATGACTCAACACTTTCGTCGCCAGAATAGGGACTTGGATCCTTATAATATGATGGCTAGACTAAAGGATCTTCACCGCACTAATAAGCGGATGGAGAGGTATGAGTTGGTGAAGAAACTCTTTTCGCTCCCGTATGACTGATGGCGCTTCAGTTGAGGCCCACGGGACTCAAATATAGCCGACATTGATGAGCTGGCCAAGATGGGAATAGTCTTGGAGGCTGAGCTGACTATAGACATGCTCTACAGTCACTTCCCGATACTTGGAAGCAGATTATCATCAACTACAAGTTGATGGATACGGACGATACTCTTGGAGAGCTATTGTCCATTCTTAAGGAGTCAGAGAAAGAGCTTCTTAAAGGCAACAAGCGCGAGGCGCACTTTGCATCGACCTCTCAGACGCCGAGGGCTGGGCCCAAGGCAACTGGAGGGGTGAGAAAGAGGAAGCATAAGAACAAGGGCAAGGCCAAGATGTCGATGGCTTTTGGGAAGCCGAAGAACAGTCACAAGACATATGCCTTAAATGCGGCAAAAGAGGTCACTGGAAGCGTGACTGCCGCATGAACAAGGCGCTCAGAAGGGAGATCAAGCGGGCAAGGCACCGACCTCTGGTATGTTTGTTATTGAAATAAACATGGCTACTTCTAGTTTAAAAATTGGATTTTTGATTCTGGTTGTGGTTCTCATATATGTACTGATGTGCAGGATCTGCAGAACAGTAGGACACTGGCTTCAGGGGAGATTGATCTACGAGTTGGAAACAGAAACTCCTGTTGCTGTTTGGCCGTGGGCACTTTTGTATTAGAACTGCCCTCGGGGCTGTACTTAAACTAAATGACTGTTATTATGTACCTAGTTTGACTAGGAATATTATATCTGTATCTTTGTTAACCCAATATGGGTACACTTTTGTATTTAGAAACACTGGGTGTATTTATATAAAAATGATGCAGAAATATGCACTGCAGTTGCAAATAATGGTCTTTATATTTTGAATATAAATGAATCTCCTACATATAAAGTAACAAACAAAAGGCTTAAAAAGAGTGATCCAAAGGATGAAACTTATATGTGGCATTGGTCTGGGACACATTAACAAGACTCGCATATCCACACTTTCGAAGAGTGGGTACTTGGACGGATTTGATACAAACTTCATATGACGTCTGCGAATCTTGCTTATTAGGCAAAATGCCTAAATCACCTTTTAGCGGTAAAGGTGAACGCGCCACTGAACTGTTAGCCCTCGTTCAT